>VZRW01005739.1:401956-472521 GCA_013398125.1 Aegotheles bennettii | reverse complement strand
GGGTTGTGCTGTTACTTCAGGGCGTTTTGGTTTTGTTTCCAGATCCTTCACTTGAAGACGCCGGAGGACGATTTGTGGAAGGTAAGAGAGCCTTCTGCCCCCCGATAATTATATCCTTCGGGCCACATACTGTGAGGCTACCTGAGTCTTTGCCTCCCGCCCAGGCCCGCAGTGCTAGCACAGTCCTGCGCCTGAGTCCCAGGGAAGCGATAGGTAAGAGAATGCCGAGCTGTTGCTGGCCACGGTGTGGATAGTGGGGAGCACAGCATTTTTTAGCAAACAAAGATGCTGCTTTTACGCACTGAGGTGCTTGTTAGAGCTGATGAATTCCTTCCTCCCCCCCCCCCAAAAAAAAAAAGATATCTTTTATTTTCTTAATCATAGCTTAAGGTTGGACTTGATCTTAAAGGTCCTTCCCAACCTAAACAATTCTATGAAAACAGGAGATGAAGAGCACAATCAAAAAGTTTCTGCTGCAACTGTTTTCTACATGTGGAAGTAATATGCCTAATTTAACATGTAGGTTTTTCTAGCAAAGATGTTAGTATTAATTTTAGTATGAATTGAGGAAAAAAAATATCCTTGTACCTTCTTAATTGCAGCTTTCCTAAATGTGTTGTTATGTTACTTTTGTGTCACGACTCTTGTCCGAAGTGAAATAAAATGACTCTTACTGCTTCTGAAAATAAACTCTCCAGCCACCAGAACTTTTCTCCTTCCTACAGGCTTAATGAAGTGAAAGCAGGAGATCGTGGGGAGGAGGCAAGGATGGGAGAGATACGGGATCATAAAATTTGGCAGAGCAAGTGATTGGGGGGGGGTGTCTTTGTTAGTTTGTCAGCATTGCAGTTACAAGCAAAATACACTGTTCCAGTAAATGCAAATTCAAGTAATTTCAAATGAAAACTGTAAAAATGCTTTCCCATTATTTTTCTCTTAGGAAGAACAGCGTCTTTCACTTGATTGTCATTATTTTGTCATTCGCTTGTCTAGGAATCGAAAATACAAAGACAGAATAATAAAGCTTACGCTGATGAGTTACTGTAGAAATCTGTACAGCACGCTCAGTTCTGAGGGAGTTCCTCTTCCCCCTCCCTTTAAATGAGTCCCTGCCAGCAACAAGTGTGTTGATACATTGATCTGAAGGACTTCGGCACGATGCCAACTCAAGCAATTTAAGTGACATAGTTAATAGTGTCTCTACTGTCCTTATCACACAGTGGTTGTCTTTAATAAACTCAGTGAACTTCCAAGTGATCATTGCGGATGACAAATTAACTCAGGTCCTAGCTCTCCTGTTCAGATGAATGCCTTTTTGCTCTGATTGATAAGAATTAAATGATAATTCCAGATGAACTAAAGGAATTTGCAAAATACACCTCTCTCCTCTAAACACGCGATTTCTTTCAGGCATATAAAAGCCAATTGCATTATCTGAAAGAAGTTATAAAGTGTTCCCAAGGATTCTACTGCTAGCGGTGTAATTTTCTTAAGTTTTTCTGTAGTTACAAATTTGTGTGGGACACTGCATCCCTCAAATGAATGGTTACCAAACACCTCAAAAGAGGAAACAATTTTACATAAAGTAGGTAAGCCAGTGTAATATGTCTAACAAATTGAAACACTGTAATTCCTGTAAAAGCATTTTGGATGGAAGTGAAAGTGAGTGTTCCATCAATTTCAGTTTGAAATAGGTAACCTTTAAAAAGCAGCTAAGAAGTATACTTTCAGAAGTAAGCACAGTGGCAAACAGTAAGCTGTTTCACAGTGGGAGTTTTGAAGTTTTTTGAGTACCTCTACTGCTCATGCTGACTTTTGTAGAATTAAAAGATTACAATGTAATACGAAACTACAGAAGAAGAGGCAGAGTAGTACAAAATTGACAGTTTAACTGCAAACTGCATGTATGATAGCTTAGATTATGATTTTTCTTTTTTTGAGATATTTGATCCTAAAAATATTTTTGCTAGATCTCACCTTCCTGGTCTCCAAACCTGCTAAATCTTGCCAAAAGCTGCAGAAACGCTCGTGTTCTCAGCAGCTGTTAAGAGCTTGCTTAAAGCACTTAATAATAATGTGTTTCATGTCTTGTGGCTGTGATTGAAACACAGTCTTGTGTGCTTAACTGTTAAGTTTGGAAATGCTCTTCTTAATGGCCACGATTGCATTTTGGAAAATTAATACATGAAAGCAGCTTGTCTAATGTCACAGGTTTGATTTCTTGTGGCTTTGTTTGCAAAATTCATTCCTTTGAGACCAGTGAAAACTGACTATGTCTTAAAAGTAACAATAGATAAATAATAAAAATCATCAATTACTTTCCTGAAAGCCTTGTACAAATGAGGAAGAAGTCTGACAGATTGATTTATTAATTTTTACTTTATGTGCCATCAATTGTATTATAGCCACAACGGGAGTTATTTAAGTGTTAGCTTTTGTAAAAGTGAAAGACCCGACCTGAGATAGTACTGGAATCTTACCCTGAGACTATTATGGCCCAGAGAGTGAGGCAAAGAATGGAATGTGCCTTTAGGTATATATTCACTACATATTAGATACATTAATTTCAGTCATTCCTTGGCAGTATGGATCTGCCCTGTTCATAAAACTAAGTATTTGTTGTTAGTTCCAAGTAACATTTGGAGAGATACTTGATGATGTGAAGGCGTAATATTTCTAGAAACGCTTTTTAATTGTTGATGGGTCACTCCTCCTTTCTGGGTGCTCTGAAATTGTGATTGTGACTTTTCAGTACTCGGGATGTGAAGTTAAAAGTGGTCTTCGTTGTTAAGCCTTGTAATTTATGATTTTTCCCTGCAACCCCCCTCAAACCTGATAGCTCTTTCAGTTTCACAGTTGGACTCATGTTCCACTTTTCTTTTTGCTTTGAAGGCTGGGCGGAAGGCTTGTCAGTGTTTGCAGTTGTACTGCTCCGTGTGGGACTGGGTGACTGTGCTTGAAACCATATGGGTGTTACTCTACAAGAATCCTTGCCACCATTCCTGAGTCCTCTTTCTTATTAAAACCAATACTAAGGATCTCCTGATTAGCAGTGTATCACATTAGAAACCACATGCTAAGCATCATATACTTGCATAATGACATTTTGAAAGATAAGGCCTCAAAGACTTGGATTGTTGGGGGTTTTTTTGGAAAACTGGGCATGTTAAATGCACAGAAAAAGAGTTCAGGTTCAGAAAGATTTACAGATGCGTCTGAACCATTTCTCTCTAAAGTATCTTTTTCTTTTATCCTCCCTTGTTTGCCGTGTCCATCGCTTCAGACCTGAAACTGCTAGCATGCGTAGTGAGCACAATCTTACTACTGTGAGGAATCCTGCTGAGGTAACTGGAATAACTTTTTGTGAAGCAGTGCCCTGTGTTTGCAGAATGGACTAGCCCTTTTAAGCTTTTCAGGGCAGGGAATTGTCTTAGAAGTATTTTCTGTAAAGTGCCTGGCATGCCTGTGTGTGCCAAAAAATTATAAATAATAACAAACAGTAGTTGACAATTTATGTAGCCTTTTTTTTTTTAATTATTATTTTGGAATTTGCCTATAGGGTACTTTCTAGCAAAAAGAAGAATGCCAGAGTGGCTACCAGCTGGGGCAAGATGTGCTCTGACAGCGAAAGAAGCTTTTAATCGAAATAGAATGCACATTTAATCGATGGTATCTTCTGTGAAGTTGTCAGGCCCAAACATCAACTGGTGTAAATCAGTGTATCTCGACTGAAGTCTGTGGAGACATGGCTGACTTACACCAGATGATGTGAGTGTCCTTTTTGGCTTTAAGAGTTTTCCTTTAATCTTCTTGCCACTTAAACTTTTACTATGATCTGCCCACATTCCAGAAGTGTGGAATGAAGATGGGGTAACATTTCTTTACTTTTCTCCTCCTTTAAGTCTTTGGTGGCTCTTCTTTTGTGTGATGATGTACGGTCTATTACTTGTATATGCTCTAGTCTCCACTTCAAGCCCGTGAAGGTAGCTGTCCTCCTCAAAATCACACCTGAAAAGGAGTGATCATTATATTCAGAAACACTCTGGTCTTGCCTAGCTTGCCAGATGCAGGTGTATTGTAAATAGCTTCCTGATCATACCGTATTTATGATTAAAGGTTCCTAAATACTGTTATTAGTAACCCTCTTATTAGCAATTTGTGTCACATGAAGAAGTTTAGAAACATTGCCCCCCGCATCTATTTCCTAGAATCATTTTATTGTGTCTGCCAAGTGCCTTAATGTTTTAGTTATTAAACCGCATCATCCATATGAAGTAGTTGAAAATGCTGAGTGTGTGCATCTTGTGTGGTGGGGAGACTCAAATTATACTTGGGCAGTAAAGACAAGAAACAAATTATTTTTCTTTATCTTCCAAACCTCTAATAAACATTTCTGAAGGCAATGTTAGTAAACTAGTTCTTGTTAGACATGGGAAAACTCTGAGTGCCACTCATTTTCAAAAGTTCAAGCTAAATGTTGTTCTTTCCTATTGAGGCATAATGACATTTTTAGAATTTCAGCATAAATAATCATAAATCCTAACACACGCACACACCTAGCAGCTATGAGGAGAATGTGATTAGCTGCCTAATCATACATTTTTGCTCAAACATCTTCTCACCCTATGCCCATTTTTTTCTGAGCTAATATCTTCAGTGAAAAAAAAAAAGTAGTAAGATGAAAATATTGTGCCCAGATGCTGCGCTGCAGAAGGTCACATTGAAATGTCTGTAGAGCCTGATAAAGGGTGGATTCTGCAAGTGGAAATGAGTATACCCTGTTCCCTTTGAACTGATGGGAAAGTTACTTTCCTCTTCCCAGCTTGCCAGTTCTTCCAGAGCTATAAAGGACTGTAGTAACTAAACCTTTCACCAACATTTTATTAAAGCAGGAAATATATGTAATTACAACATTTCAAGTGAATCAATAAAGATACACAGAAAGTCAATAATATATGCAGTAATTTTAGTTCTTACAGGCACTCAGATGTCATTTTCCTTTTTGTTTGTAATGAGGAAAAACTTCGGATGGAAACAGGGCTGCATAAAGGGCAAGAGTTGATGTCTAAACAATAAATCGTGTTTCAGAGCCCGTCTTGATTTTATTTTCTATCAGTGATACAGTCTGCAGAAAGTGAAAATACTCCAACAAAACTCTAATCTTTAAGACCGTAAGAGTTGGACATTTTAAAAAAAGTCCCTTCAATACACCTCCAGCCTGTGCAAGAAGACGTGTTTTCAGTCTTTTTTTTTTCATCTATTCTATTGTCAGAAACACTTTTCAGGTTTTAAATTAGTCGTAGTGGGATATCAACTCCAGTTGTGAGTTATTACAGTTCATAGCAGCTGAGGGTCTGATATTATAGTGACTTGAGAGCCTGGTCCTGCAAATACAGCATTTTGTGAAGTCAGATTGTGTAGATAGCACGTTACGGTAAGGAAAAACAAACTTCTGGATTTTAACCAAGAATTTCCTAAAAATACAAATTTGTAAGATGCTTTCATAGGAGAGGGAATTCCTGTTATTTCACTGTTTTTAATGGTTTTCTTAAATTTCTGTATGCTATTTGCAAACTCCAGCTAAGGTTGAAGAATCAAATGTCACAAATTTGCATTGTAGATTGCTGTTTCTAATGGCGTTTTTAGGGTTGCAAATACCTCACTGGCATTTAATTTATAGCTAAAATAAAATAATTTATCTGTTCAGTTCCATAAGATTGTAACAACAGCAGCTTATGAATTGGAGAATTACTATGGTTACCTATTTTCAAGTTTGTTTTTTTTTCTTACCTTTTCAATGACATTGCAGAAGTGTGCAAAAGACAAGGTGGATGTTGGGAAGTGATTTAGAGAAAGTAAAAAAAAAGAAAATAATTTTTTAAGTGAGGATCAGTAAGGCTAGAAATGATTGTTTCTTTGTGAACTTTGTTCCTAACGAGGAAAACACCCCCAAAATATTTTTTTACTTTAAAGTTTTATAAATATTGTAAAACAGTGGAAGAAATCATATATTGTGGATTGCTTCTGTCTGTAGAGAGGATTTTTTAAGGGTAGATCTCAGAGGATTTTGTATATTAACTACAGATCACTCCCAGCTAGTCACAAAAACTCTGCATGATGCCTACTCATTTAAGGTTTTTGGTCTAAAATCAAACTTCTTCTTTGCTTCTGCATTATAAACAATTTGAGCAAGATCTTGGACACGCTACACTGAATAGCAGAACACCCAAAAGTCTGGCAAATCGGGAGTTTTACCCTTCCTCCCTTGCTCTGCAGTCGGTTTGTGCAATGTCCAGTTGCGTGAATCTGACTGCAGTGGGAGGGAAACACATGGGACGGTGCGGACAGAAAATTGTTCGCGTGGGAGTATTTGCAAGATCAGAGCCTTGTATTGTAAGCTGGCCCTCACGGTTTCAAAATGAAAGCATTATTAACCTAGAAGCTTAAAAAATAGTTACCCATAATTTAAATATGCACTGACAGAATCCTGAAGCTTCCTGAGGGCTCTTCTGCTGTGACTTGGTATGTTATCTATTCTAGAACTTACTAGTGAAATTAATTAATTAACCCAAAACGGGAAAAAAATATATCTGATCAAAGCAATTGTTAGAAATGACACGATTTGATAAGATCATCTGCTGAAAATAAAGGGGGAAATGAGATCTGACTAAGGTAAAACCAGGTAAATAGCTTTCAGCTCTGCTTTTGTTATTTAAGAAGAAAGAGAAACAATAGGTGCTGTTTAGAGTCAGGAGCTGCCCTTCTAACCTCTGCTGCTCTTAAAGTGCCTGAAGGTTATTGCATGGTTCATGGTGGCTTTTATGCTTCCAGTTCAACTTTTAATTTTCTAACAAAAGGCGATGCAGTACCAGCCTGCTGATAAACACTGGAAATCAGAGAGAAAAACAGAAAAAATTCCTCACGCTCTTTTTCCTCCTTTCCAATTATTGGAGTACACTGGCGTATTTTAACAGAAGAAGAGCACTGCCTTCTATGTTAAGCTGCCAAAGCCGGAGACTGATTTTTACAAAGTAGGAACATTATTTCTACAAGGAGAGGAGGTGCTTTTACATTCAATAGCCCCAGCCCAAACAAATGTTTTGTTGCATGCTGTTACGGGGAGTGATCTGAATGTCCACAGGGGCTGGATCTATTTCAACAAGATTCCTAATTCTTGCTGCACTGACAAAATGAAATCAAGTTAGCCTTAAATCCAGCCTTCTCAGCATCAAAACTCCAGCTGCCTGGCCAGAAGCGTTCCTGCTGAGCATGACGAGCACCCTTTCTCTGTGAGCTATAAAGCCCTGCACAGTGTAAGTAACACAGGCAAACCTCAGCCAGCACTTTGGCCCTGTCCTTATGTGTGCTGCTTGAATTTGTCGGTGTTCAGAACACCGTGCTTGCAGTGATGCTTTGTACTCGGATACCGGTGCAATCAGAGGAGAGAAGGGGTCAACTTCTGAAGGCATTGTTTTCCAGCACAGCTGAAAGTAATGGAATGTAACAGTTTTAGGAATGTACACCTGTGAGCATATAATAAGAGAGTATCTGTTTGTGTATTCTCACTGCTGACATTCAGATCAAAGGTCCCCCTAGGTGTTGTTGTAGTAAGAAAAAGGGAAAGGGGCCACATGTCTTACCAACTCTGACCTGTCGTCTTGCTCCTTGTTTGCAAGTTTTCACTAGAAAATCGGTCACGAGCCTGCCTCAATGAGGTGACTTACTTTCAGGGGTTCACTTAGTGCACATGGATATTCAGTTCATAAAGCAGCAGATGCGGGTCTCAGTGAATAAAAGAAGAAATACTATCGTCAAGTCCTGTTGCTTAAATATCAAAGCTCGTGCCCAACCTTGCATTAGATGCACTGGGATATTGTCACAAGCACTTAAAAAACACCATTGTGTTTTGAGGCAGTGAGTGTTGCTCCTGGATGACTGATGCCAGAAAGACTGACAAGTGAGCTGAGAAACATCTTCAAACACATACTAGCTTAAGCATCTTCAGCCTTTTACAGCTACATGCCAGCTAAAACAAAAAGCTGAGGAGTCGCCTGTCTCTTGCCTTCCAGCTTGCTTGCAGCTAAAGGAAATGTGTCCCAAGTGGAAGAGGATCCCCCAGGCCCTGGAAGTTGTTTAATTAATTAATCATCACTTTCAGTCTGCTCATTAAATGGCTTTTCTTTTCTCCCATGGACAAATGAAAAAGATGATTACACCTGGGAGAAACAATGACACTTGTTAAATCTTCCTCTGTTGTTAAGCACAGTTAAAGAAAAAAAAAAAAATTTAGATTTAATTTTAGATATGCAGAATAAGTAGAACTATGCTTGCTTTCTTTTTATGTAGGTTATGTGGGATTTGTGCTGGTATATATTTGTGTCATAATAACATACGCTATTGTGTCTGGCAGTAATTCTCATCTTTAACTGAATTTGCTTAAATCAGACATACTTGCTTTTTTTTTATTTCTTAAGGTAGAGAGACTTCCACTGTCAACTTTTTGCTTGCTTCTGTGTCACATCCAACTTGATTTCTGTATAACAAAGGTGACAGGAGAGTCAAAACTATCCTCCCCAGAGTCTTCAGTGGTTTTCTGCTTCTGTTGTATTAACATTCTGGTCATGATAGACAGCTTGGCACATTATGATGTAATTTATCATGTTGCTTCAGCGCTGAGGCTTTGTCAGCAACAGGGAATTTCAGGAAGAATTTTCCATTGGTTCAACAAAGCCAGCAGCAGCAGTGTAAGAATTTTACATGGAAATCTGAGTGTAGACATGGCCTAAGGGAAGCTACTCGTGTGTCTGATTTTGGGGCACGTTTGGTAAGAGAAGTAGTAAGCCACGGGTGTTGGGTAACTGTGGCCATCCAGAGCCCTTGTTGTCCACACTCAATGTGCATAAGATCTCTCGCAATCTTCTCTCAACATGTTGTGAAAAGTTATTACCATTTTGATAATACACATTTTTCTCTTTCCCTGTGGGCTCGGCAGCTGTAGTTTGGTCTGGATTCATTCCTGGGGCACATTGTGTACTGTACTCAGGCCTGAGAAATCATTGTCTTACTAGGCGATAAAGTCTGTTGTTTGGACAGTTTGATCTAAGATATTCTTTCCAAGACAGAGTCAGATCGAGTCCTTACTTTGCTTTATCCAGTTTTATTCCACAGAAAATCACAAGCTGGGTATAATTTGCAAATGTTTGCTTTAGTTGTGCAGTTTTCACAGTGTGGTCTCCCAGTTGAAGGGTGGGGAAAATACATAGTAAGGCCTGTGACACCATTTCACACAACCCTTGGCCACATGGTATTATTTTTGCTTTCTGTTGACAGGCACTAAAGGGGATGATGATTCGTGGCCTGCTAATTTTCCTTAGAAGGTCTATTCAGCCATCAGCACAAAAAAGGTGGTACCAGCTTTGCTGTTGCCTGTGACAGCTGTGGTGCAACAGCAGCATGTGCTGCTACAGTCATGAGGCTGGACTATGGTAATTCCCTCCCAGTGAAGCCTTCAGCCCAGCTTCTTTGCTTGCCCACTGCTTCTTCAGAAAGTGGCAGCATGGTTCCTTCTCAGCCGGTGGTACTGTATGCTTGCTGTGTCAGCCCTCTATTTTTTGGGTTGACAATCTATGAAATAGCGACTTAACTTTAAGGTGGTGCTTTAACATGTATTTCAAAGCTTGCAATGTGGTAGGACCGTAAAGATCACTTCCTGGAGCTTTGGGCTGAAGGAAGTTTGCCTTCAGATGTTAACCTGTTTTATTTTCCCACCGCTGCATTGGCTATGAGCAGGGGTGGTGAAATGTTTACTTGCTGGACCCTGCCCCAGCCCTTCAGGTTTCCAGCTAGTCCATCTTCAGTCATTTGGCCAAAGTAGTGTCACTCTAAAAGGTGCAGGTCCACAACAATTTGAGCTCTGGCTTTCATTCCTGCCTTTTCCCTCACTCTAGAGCTGGTTCAGAGCTGATTCCCTGTGAGCCACCTTACAGCCCTCAACCTGCAGACTAAGCCACAGAAAATCAAGTAGCTTTCCGTGGGGTTTTCTCCCAGAACTGGCTTTTCCTGGGAGTGGACATGCTGCACTGCCAGCAGCAAAGACATAGGAGCAGACAGCATGGAGAAGGGGGAATGGTAACATGGCTCTAGCACCAATACTGATCAGTTACCTTGAAAGTGTCGTAAAAATGCAGCTCTTTCCTAGCAGTGCAGTTATTACACATATTTCTAAGCAGGAAAGGCTTTTCATTGTTTTATCACATGTCTGTACACATGAGAGAGCAAGACAAAAGCTGGGGACATTTTAGATATCACTGCTAAAGGGCCTGGGGAGTGCGTGTGTGTGTTTGCTTTAAATGTTATAAAAATTCTTGTGGTTGCCAGTGACTGGGAGCTGGTCTATATTGCCATGCTGTTTTTCTTTATGTTTGGAGATAATATATCAGCATAACAATTTCCAAAGTAGGAAACTATACCGCTTTAACTTAAACCCAAGGAGCAAGGATGCAATCTGTCCTGCTCTGTGCCTCTCTAATGCTTGCTTTCTGCAAAAGACTTGGCAATACCATGGCAGGCATTTTTGGCTGAGGCGAGGAGTCTATTTGCAGTATTTATGTAAATATTTTTTCCTGGAGGAAATGCCAGTCACTGTACTTCATACTTAAGGTGATCAGCCAGTGGGAGAAAATTAGTTTGTTGTTGTTGTTCAGCTTGCTAAAGAAGATAAAACACTTTCAGCTTATGTTTTTGTCTTTTAAATATCAGAATTTTTTATCTTACCTGTTTTGGTTTTTTTTTTTGTTGTTTTATCTAAAATGAGGCTAAAGAACTAAAGTAGGAGTTAGGTCTGAGTCTGAAATTGGGAATGAGAAATCTTTTATTAAATTTGTTTTCTTATTTTGGTCATCAGCTGAAGTGTTGAAAAAAATCAAAGCTCCGAAACCTGTGTGTGATGTGCATTACTGAAAAAAACAGCAACAAAAGTCTGATTAAAATACCTTGCCCCACCAGTTGCGTAAGTTTTCATCTCTTGATATATGTGATGTTAAAAACCAGGAAAAATAGCTAGTGAGATGGAGCATTCAAGGAGAGGAAATAAAAAGAAAAACGAGAGAAAGGTGGGTTTTGATGTAAAAATAAAATGCCTTCTGTCCTCAGAATAATGTTAAAATGGATTAGTTTAAGTTTCATCCTCAGAGAGGCTTTGTTGTGTTCCAGTGATTCATAGGATAAAGTGATATTTATGTCTTCTTCAGTTAAATATAGTGGGGTTTCTCTCAGATAAACACAGTAACACACACTCAAAGGCTCTTTCTGCCTCATTTACACACCCCACCTTATCAAAACTCCATTTCCATGAGTGATGGATCTTGCTCTGGATGGGAGAATGAAGTATTCAATTACCTTATTTTCATGTGCTAATGAAGCAGAATGTGGCTTTAGGGGGTTTCTTTTCAGCGAGGTAGCCTGTTTGGTTATGCACATGCCGCCTTCTTATGTTTCTTTCCACATCTCTGTCTACACTCAAGTGGTGGCCATGATGGGCAACAGTGGCTAATCCGTCTGCCTGACAACGAGCCTTGGCCTTCTTCAGCCCAGCAGGAGCAGCCCTGGCCTGTAATTAGCGGAGCCATCAAACCAGCTGTTTGGCTTGAAAGTATTTCTTTTGGCACCTCTTGCAACAACTTCATATGCTGAAAATCCGTGAAGGTTTGGTTGGTGTCCCCCACCACCATCACTTCTCTCTGCATCAGGGAGTGCTGGGGCGAGCTCTGAAATCCTCAGCCGGAGCAGCAGTGGGTCTGTGCTTCATAGCTCTGGCTGTCCTCAGGATGGGAGATGACAGTGTTCACTGTCATTTGTTCAACTGAGCTTAAAAGTGTAGGTGGATTTGTGACTGAGGGTCATACAGTAAAGGCAAGGATTTTTATGGCAATGCCATGCAGCTGCTGCCACAGGAGAGGTGAACACAGTTCCTGCTCAGTTCTGGCACCCCTCTCCTTTGGCATCCTCAGGGTAGCTTCTGTCAGAGGCGCTGCTTTAATTGGTGGGATCATTTATACTCTTGAAGCTGTAATATGCTTTAGGTGATAGCTCCTCAGCCGCAGTTGCACATCCTTTTAGCACTGTAAAATGAAAATTAACACATCATGGGGGGTTTTCCTAGCAACTGCATGCTAGGAATTACTGTGTCAGCTTCACCACAATGGATGGTGGAGGGAAATAACCATCCGGGAGTTACTCACTGCCAGTTATGAAGTTAAGGAATTGTTAAAAGGCAACAAATTTCCCTTTTTTCCTTCCCCCAAAGAATAAAACAACAAAGCTTTATAAAGTACACTAAAACACATACCCAAGTTTGGATTTTTTTTTCTAAAGAAAGCGAAGAGCAACTTACATAGCTGTGGTAGGTGTAAGAATAGTAAATTAATTCTACTGTAAAACATTAACACAGGGAGCAATAGACTTTTAATATAAGTTACACTCTTTTCGCCTAAGGTTCATGAAGAATGCTCCTAAGAATTGTTCAGCAGCATAATGAATCTCTGCTCCCACTAACTGATGGTAATTAGTAGGTAAAAGGTGGAAGTTTAATAGACACTGAGTTGTAGCACAGATTTTTCAAGGTGCACTGTGCTGTGGGGCATTCTGGATTCTCCTGAAGGAAAAATAGGGGGAGAGAATGTATGAAAACAAAAATTCAAACCCTTAGATATTCTTTTGATACAGTCTTTCACAAAAGTACTAAAGTAAGTGTGGTGCTAAAGTCCTGTCATGAATTAAAACAGGTGAAAAAAAATAGGAGGCATGTGATAATAGTTCTCAACTCTCAACCTGGAAGAGATTTCTATTTAAGTGAAGCTTTAAAAATTGCTGTTAGGAGTGGTGTGTGTTTAGGCAGAGAGAGATCAAGAAGCAAGCCGTGATCAGTGAGGTTACCTGGACAGCGGTTTGAAGTTACATATGTTAAGGCTGCTGGGGGAAGATAACTCGAGGGGTATGGAAGAAAATTGCTGAAGTACATCACAGACCAGATCCGATTGATGTTACCAGTTCCCCTGCCTGGAAATAAGGCTGATACTGTGTTCTACTGCAGTCACTGTATATGGCTTTCCTGTGAACACCCCAGCCTGCACAGCTCCCAGGAAATTCTCCTCGTGTGAAGGAAATTCCCAGCATGCTTCCCCTCCCTCCAGCCTTCCTCCCCTTGGGGGGGAATTTCCATGCCTCTCCCTTATCTCTTGGCTATCCTATCTCCAAAATGAGCAGAGGGAAAATAAGGCATAGCTGGAGCTCTGGTGTACCGGCTGCCTTTGACAACCAGGGAGGCGTATCGTGGTCTGAACCAAGTCACAGCAGCTCTTTTATCCCTTAAATTTAGGGAAACAGTCCTGTGCTCTTTAGATAAAGTTGGGTAAAAGAGGTTTTCGTGACTAATATTTTGTTTGCCAAAATGTGCTTTCTGGAAAGCAAAGCAATGAACTTGGTTGGTTATGAATTCAATTTGTTGTTCTGCTTATGAGTTGGAGAGTTTTCAGCTGCAACATTTTTAAGCTTTTATTTTTTTAATCGTTCTCAAAGCACAGCACCTCAGAGTGTCCCTTTCAAAATAAACCATGTATGTTTAAAAATACACAGACTTTCTTTGGGAACCCTTGATGAGACACGTTTTGTTTCACATTGCTTAACATTATTCGTTTGTCCAAAAGCAATTTTTTTTCATTGTGCAGAAAAAAACCAACCTCATGCCTTCTTAATTGGTTTTGAGACAATTCTCCTCCTCCACCCCCTTTTCTATGTCCCTTTCTTGGATCTGAGGAGAAGAGCATCTGGTATCTCAGTGTGGCTTGAAGTTACTGAAGCAAACTTTCCAGAGTTTTGAAAAAAATAAAGGGAAGCAACATACCAGAATGTCTTCTGACTTGAAAAAATAAACTTGTTTATACTGCTGCACTTGGCACTGGTCAGCTTGGCAACAGCAGATACTTAACATGCATTCGGAGCTGGTGGTAAATTAAAATTAATAATAAATTGCGTATCTATTTTACAAAAGTGTATTTCTTCTCAGAATAAAAAGAAGTTTGTTACTTCCTTAGTTACTGAGGCTTTTAGCTTATTTACCAGATGTTTCTCAATTGACAACTTCTCACTGAAGTTGTTCATTTAACTCCTGTCACACTTTCTGGTCCTCATGCACCAGTACCTTGCTGCACTGTTTATGTTGGAAACATGGCAGAGGTCTTTGTTTCCACAAGCATGTTTACTAAATGTTTTAGAAGTTTGTAAACTGTTGTGTTTTGAAAAAACTCCTCTCAGAAAAACAAAATCTTTTCAGCACTTTCCATTTTAGAATGATGTTGATAGTAAAGAGAAAAAACGATTTATGGTGGTAGAGCTAGTATCTTCTACACTGTTTTATATTGAGGAGAAATGTTGAGTTCGCTTTACAGTGAGATGTGTCTTGGGGACTGTGATGCACCTTTGTATATTTAAATATGCATAATTCCTAGCCATGAATTGTGTGTGTGAAGCATTTATCTTACTGCATCTCATCTCACTGTAGAGGGACCTGTGAAAGTTGTATGATCGTGCAGTGTAACTTTTTTATATGATAGATATACACAGCATAACCACCGAATTCAGAGTGCTGAATTGCAGTATTCAGTGCCTTAACAGTTTCCAAGGGGTCCCTGTGTATTACTTCAGAGAGGCACAAACTAGCAGTCCCTCCTTCTGCCTGGTTATTATTTAATGTAAAATGTATCACTGCAAAGAAAGACAAAGCCAGAAGTCTCAGTAACCAAGCAAACCAGGAAAAATTGAGAGAAGAGTACAAAAATAGCAAAAGACATCTCAAGTGAAGTCTCCCTCCCCAGTGAATTGATTACAGACTGAAGATCAGCATTTAGAACATGCTGCTTCTTGCATATCAATAATCTTATGCAGACATATACTGCCATTGGATTCTATTGTGGCAGCATAGGCAGACGTGTCATGGGGAAACTGAAAGCATTTATAGTTGAAAACCCATACCACTGCATTAAATTCAAGCTGCAAACCTTCATACGTAAGTAATCATAAAGCCACACTTCAGGCTGTTGTATGTTGCATTTTGCTTCAGCTTCTGAGTAATCTTAAGGACCAGAGCAAGTAAAGCCATGACAGTACCATGTTCTTGAGGTGACCAGAATATGGTAAATGTCAGAAATCCACATCTGAAATAAGAGGTCGCACGCTCTTTACCAAACACTGACAAAGAAAAAAGACTCTTTGATGTGGCTGTAGTGTAGTATCAGCTTCGTCTCTAACAAGACCTCTGCGCTGCAAACTTGATTTATGTATAAAAGGCTGTACTGTTGGGTGGAAGGGCTGATACAGGCTTATCCTTCCCATCTTCTCCACCCCCACCCGCCTTCTGCACCTCTCTGTTTTGGCTGGCTTGAGTCTCAGCCAGCTAGTCGTCATCCCAGCCCAATCACCTAAAAACCCCCGGATAATCCCATTCCAGTGCATAAACCAGAGCAGCCATAACAGCGATAAACAATTGTGTAGCAGCTGCTTATTGCAGGCATACACCCACTGGAGATGCCTGGGGAGGGAGGCACAGGGACCTCAAACGCTGCTGCCCAGGGTGCAGCATCTCTGGTGGCAAACGATGCCTGGGCATCTCCCTCTGGTTCCCATCACATGTGGCAGTTTCTATACCTACAGCAATTCATACTTTGCTCAGTGTATATCCTTTCTTAATACTAGTACTGCTTGTCACCCCAGTGCTGCTCCCATCTGTTCCTGTGCCTGGGGCAAGACGTACATAGCAAGTCCCTAAGGGTCTCTCTTTCATGCTTTCCACTTGCACAGCTCTCCTTTACCCAAGCATTTTGTCACTGTAAAGGAGCTAGTTTTGGTATTCCTGATCTGGCAGCATAAGACAGGACAGTGTCCCTCTTTCAGTCATAATTATTTACAGATTATATTTATATACATGGAGATGTGAATATAGTAAACTTTCCAGTACTGTCTTTTGTAGACAGTGGACATGGTAGGAAAATAGTAAAAGATGAAATAACTAAGAGCCTCTGCTGGGGCAACTTCACTGTCCTTCTGCTGTACTCTTTTTACACTACCACTGCCTTGTAAGTAGCTTTGTATTTTGGAAAAAGGAGGTTAGGTGTTCTGCTAGGTAAGAAATGTCATTCCAGATGCATTAATGTAATTAAGCTGTTACATGGATCATTGGTCCTTGTACTTCAGCCATGAAATGGTGTTGGCTGGTTTGAGAAGAAATCCTGCATAGGTACCGCTGGTGTTGGAGTGTCTCATACAGTCAGGCACGTGTGTGAGAGGGTTTTTACTTCCTTCAGAATTCAGACTGGCTGTAAAGATGGCAGAAAATGGGATTAGTAGTTAGTTAAGGACATGCTCAACTTGATTATTGAAAATTAAGGGGGTCAGAGGAGCTACTGTTGCAGCGCTTGCATTAGCGTGCTTTCTCGGTGCAGTGACTTGGGGTGCTGGAGGACAGAAGGGTGGCCCCATGAGCCCTGCCTTCCCTGATCCCCTGGCACCCAGGGCCAGAGCACAGCACAGCAGGCTGTCAGGCTTGTGCTGGAAAAACACAATCACTGGCTCCAAAGTCTGGGCATCTGGTGCAGTGGTTTTTCAACTGCCAAGTTACTAATGCGCAGTCCAGGCAAACTGTTGGCAATAGCTATTCCTGCTGTCCTGATCCTCACCTCTCCATCCCAGAAAGTGCTGGTATTTCCAGCTTTTCCGATACGGTCCTCGTTGCATTGGTGTATAAAAATCGTTACTCACCAGCTATGCAGTGTAACTGCTAGCATGGCTGTGCTTGAGGAAAATAATAGAATTATAGAATGGTTTGGGTTGGAAGGAACTTCAATGACCAGCAAGTCCCAACCCCCCCTGCCCTGGGCTGGGACAACTCCCACCAGACCAGGTTGCACAAAGCCCCATCCAACCTGGCCTTGAACACTGCCAGGGAGGGGGCAGCCACAGCTTCTCTGGGCAACCTGTGCCAGTGTCTCAGCACCCTCACAGGAAAGAATTTCCTCCCAATATCTAATCTAAATCTACCCTCTTTCAGTTTGAAACCGTCCCCCCTTGTCCTATCACTCCATGCCCTTGTAAAAAAGTCCCTCTCCAGCTTTCCTGTAGCCCCTTCAGGTACTGGAAGGCTGCTCTAAGATCTCCCCAGAGCCTTCTCTTCTCCAGGCTGAACAACCCCAACTCTCTCAGCCTGTCTTCATAGAAAAGGTGCTCCAGCCCTCTCATCATCTTTGTGGCTCGCTCCAACAGCTCCATGTCCTTCTTACGTTGAGGGTTCCAGAACTGGACACAGTACTCCAGGTGGGGTCTAGGGAAAGCGGAGTAGAGGGGAAGAATCACATCCCTCAAAGGTGTAATGGTGTTTAAAAATGCATGTATTTGGACTTGAGAAAGGAGCTTGAGCACTGAGCTGCCTGTTATACATTTTCCACGGAGAGTACAAAGATGAGAAATGATGGATGAGGTGTGCCCGGGGCCCACTCCTTCCACCCCATGGACTTGTGGGGCAGAGCCAGCATGCCAGGTAGGGCACTCTGTTCCCAGGCTGTACTGTGTTCTCCTTTTGTTAACCTTCTCTTATTTTTCAAAACATACTGCAGAGTATTTACCAGGCCAGAAAAAATACACTTTGGGGTTTACCATACATAATTGCAGCTGCTAGAATGAAAAAATAAGTTTTGCGAAGCTGGTTCTGATGTATTCAGAGGGGAGGGAATTGCTCCAGGTTTTGGTGTTGTGATGTTTACATGCTACCTTACAAAACTTAGCACAGCATGCTTGAAATCCTAATGTAAACAAGTGAAAATCAGCTCTCCAAGGAATGTCTTCAGACAGAAAACATTCTCCTTACTTCTTGTAAGTCAGAATTGTGAACCCAAGATACCTGCAATGCCCAAACCCCCACCCCTCTGCTTGGCTGTGAGCAGAGTAACACAGGCCTCCCCCCTCGTCATTTGCTCAGCAAATGGAGAGAGAAGACACTGGTGGAGAAGGTGACTGGCATGGTTCCACATTGGCACGTGGGCAGCAGGTGTGCTCCCAGTGACTGCCTGCCCGCAGCTGGGGCTCTGAGCTGTCACTGCTACTGGAACAGGATGGGCTGGGGGGATTCAGAAGGTCGTCTCTTGATTTGTGTCCCCCAGACTTCTAACCCTGATGAAGGCTGTGTTAAGGGAAACAGGGCCGTTTATCAGGCTTTAGGTATCACTTGTCAGCCAAGCAGTTGTTTTTTCCCTGGTACTCCTCAGAAACCAACGTGTAATGTACAGCAAAGGAGGCTGTATTGTTTTCCTTTTTAAAAAACAAACAAACAAACAAAAAAGGCAATTATTAATTTTAAAGGAGGTATTAATCAAAGGAGATTTCATACCTCCTGGCAAATTATTCCACCCTGTAATTTTTTTTTCTTCTGGTTATATGGTTAAATTTATCTCCATATGGTAGATGTTCATCTATCATGTGTTCATGTTACAAATCAGTTCTACATCCACTGTGTAGGAACTTCAGATCACATCTCACATGAAGGACTGCTTTTCCAGGTATTGTCCTGGGAATTGTCCATGCATCAGAAATCTGGCTTTTCTCTTACCTGGGTAAGGAACAGAAGTTGCTCATCACTGTTAGCCATGAAACAGCCATGACCTTGTTTGTTTTGAGCTGGTTTTCGAATGAAGAAAGCATTGACATTTCTTTCCCCTCCTTTTAGATTGATGGGTGGAAGCAGTCCTTGGGATTTCGCTATTTTCAAAACAGAATATTTGACCTGAAAGGTAATGTTTATAGCAGGCAGCTAATAGAAAACACTCTTGCCCTGTCTCTGTGTCTCTTGTGCATGCATGTGTGCGTGCTCCAGGTTCCCTGCTGGGCCTGACCTCTGCCGCGCACACTGCGTCTTCATTGACTTCACCTTCTATTCCCTCCTCCAGAGAAATGAATCACTGGAAGCAGCAAGGCTCGGTATGTGGGGAAGCAGGGTGCAGGAAGTTCACGGCAGTCCCGTGCCATTCTGACCCTCTGCAAATGTCCCCTCCTGCTGGAGTGATGGATGGCATGGGGCTTCTGCGTCAGTCACTTGTGAACTCTGAAGGTCACCCAAGAGAGCGTATTCTCCCTTTGGAAAGAAACCCTGGAGGGATGTTGATTTAGTGACATCGAGCAAGGACTGACCCTGTCAGTCAGTGCAGTAATGTTGGAGTGGGGAATGGTGTTAACATTGGGTCACTGGATCTAAAGCAGAAAGAAACGATAGCTGGACTCCATAAAAGCCCTCCTCTGGGTCACTGATTGGATCTGGCAGGTGGGAAGGGGCTATTTTGGATGAGGTATCTGGCTGAAGGAGCAACTGCAGTCCCAGCTCTCTTGCAGCAACAAGTGCTTTGCATTTAAGCGAGTATTGGGTGAGGCCTTCTCATTTGCTTCCAAACAGACGCCCCTCCCTTTTTTCCCTCAAGGAAAAAAATATCTAGTCATCAGGGCAGAAGGGTTTCCAGGGAGTTTAAAAATGCCCATGTAATTAGGAATGGTGCCTGCAGTTTTTTAGGCTCCAGTTTCGTATGAAGTTTGGATTTGAACAAATCTAATTTTCTTGTGTTTGGACCCCTGTGCATGTCCATAAATCTGTTATTGTTTAGTGAGGATTTGCTGTGGCGAGGAGGGGCTTAGTGGGATTCAAGGTGGGTACAGAACAGGCAGGGAAGTTCCTACACCATTAAAATGAAGATGGAGGAGTCAAAGTAAACCAGTTGCAAAGACAGTGTTTGGAGTGAGGTGGGAAGAACCTGGGCTGAAACAAATACAATTCTGGTCTCCTTTCCCTGTTTCCCACAGTGCAGATCAATACTCGCAGCCAGAAGAGAGCCCTGACCTGAGCTGCAGTGCTGGTGGGCTTGCAATCAAGGGGTTCACAGTATTGTAGTCTAGCCATAGCTGTAGACTTACACATATATTTGAAAACACATTCTATTTTTTCCAGCCAAAATTGCTGAACACCAAACAGCAGTGGCTTCAAAACAATCTTAAAGTTGGAGACCCAACATGAAAATCTGGCATTATCCAAACGTCACAAAATTCCAGTTTTTGCATCAGCTATTATGGGTTTGGAAATTGAGATCATACTCTAAACAAGCTGGAATTTGAGTGAATTTAAGCTGAGTATTTATTAAAGCTCTATTTAGACTGGGCTGTGATGAGGCTGGATTGCAGAGCTACAGGCTGCTATCAACACTCAGCAGGAGGTTATTTAGATTAAATACCAACTGTCTTGGAATGGTGGGAAAAGTTTCAGACAGATCTTTTATTTACTGCTTTTTGGATGAAGTTGTGGGCTTGCAGTAATATTTCAGGAATTCTACTGGGCAGATAGTTTTCCTCCTTGAAGAAATGTTCTTTTTGCATTGCAGTGTTCTTGAATTCAGCTACTCCCTTACATATCCTCTGATGAATACGGTTGATATCCAATTTGCTCCCCTTCTTTATCTCCTTACTGTGAGACTGTAATCATCCTTTTGTTTTCTTTTAGTTTGCATGATTTTTGCCAAGAGAAAAAGAAGACGAGGGAGAATTTTTGTTTGGGGGAGAAAGAAAAAAAGCTTCACAATTTTCTCATTTTTCTTGAGATTTTTCCCCTTTTCCCTCTTTTCTTTCCCATTTTTCATCTTGACCTTCCTTCTCACCTCTCCTTTTCCTGTGTCCTGTCTAAAGGGTGGGCTTGCTCACCCCTTCTCATCTACTCTTTTATTTTCGAAAATAAGAATGATGACTGATTGTTTTTTCCCCTCATCATTTATCTGCTTGTCCACACCTGTTTCTTTCACTCTGGTTTCCTTCAAGTTTTAGCACGTATTTTCTCTTGGCCTGCCTTTTGCTTTTCGTTTCTCCCCTGTGATTATGCCACATCCCCTGGTCGTCCCCCCTCTCCTCCTTCCTGAGCTGCCAGCCCTGGACTTGCCTCCTCCTCCCCAGCCCCGACGAGGATTTAGGAGCTCGGCTGAGCAACCCCTGCTGTTATTGTGGTGCCACAGACACACTCGTGCCTTTCCGTTTCCCCCAGCACAGCAGCATTCAGTTTGAGCACTGATGTGTTTTGCATCATTTTCTTTTGGGGTCAGCCCTTTCAATAACTAATGCATGTAAGAAGCACTGTAATGACTGTGTTGCAACACCAGGCTTGAACTGCATAAAACGGGGTCCACTGACTTACTTTCAGAATGAGTGCAGAGTGTATAAAAATCTCAGAGAGGAAAAATGATACTCATGCAGTTAATGTCCCTGTAAACAGAATGAGTGATTCCGTAAACAAATGCGGCCAGCACCTCCCTAAAATTAAGAAAAGTGCATGTTTCCTGTAATACTGTTTCATGTTTATATGGGGTCTCTTGTCTATTTCTGGCTCCATAAAGTGAGCAATGCAAAATACTGGAAATTATAGTTAGACTACTAAAGGTCTCCAGCCTTTCTCACTTAGGCAAGTAAGTGAGATTTCCTGTTTCTCATTGTCATCTGTACAATTGCTAATTTTATCTAAAATTTTTTCTTTTTTTTTTTCTTTTTTTGTTTTTAAAAAGGCATTCTCAAGTGCCACAAAGTTTTTCTGAAATTAGTTTTACTCGGTGGTGTATTTTCTTTGCCTCAGTCACTTTTCTTTGTCTGTATTAAAGCTTGGTGGTTCCAGGTGAGAGGGTGCCTACCAAAACAGTCAGTGGAGCTACACAGTCCTTGTCACACAGCACTGTGAGAATAAATCACCGCACCAAGGGCCTTGGCCATAATGGGCTAAAAGCAGCTGCTCTCCAAAAGCCACAGGCACGGGCGTGCACTGTACCTCAGCAGGGAACTGGTTGGAAGGTGGAGGTCTTGCAGACACGGGCTAATCAAAAAGAGTCAAATGTTAGAAGAAAACAAACTGCTCCCGCCCCCTCCCATGACCAGTGCTTAGCAGATGGATAGGAGTTAGGTACAAAGACCGAGGTGTTTTATCTGTAGAGGCGCAGTCTGAACAGCTGATGTGTGAAGTGTGGCACTGTTCAGCGTAAGCTGTGGAAGCCCAGGCGATCTCAGTCGCCAAGCGAACCCTACACGTCCTTGTGTAAGCTGTGCAGGACAGGCTTGGCAGCTGACATCACCCACCGTGTTAGAAAGTGACACAGGCTTCGTGCAATACAGATACTTTCTATTAATTTTAACAAAATTCAACAATATAAAAATTACAGAATTTGGTAAAATAAAACTGAAAATACTGAAAGCCTTTGATCAGAATCTACTCAAGCTCAAACTGAAACTATCCTGTTTGATTTTTCAGTGTTGTAGTGAAACCAAATAGTCATTAAATCACTGTAACAATATTTAACATCCTTGTGTCTTTTAAGTAGTCCAAAGAAGTTTTTGTTTCCAGCAAAATGATTTCACTGGTCACATTTATCATCTGAACTTTGCTAAGTAGGTTAATCAAATTGTAATTTAATATCTGAACCGCAAACACTGTATCAATTGTGCAAAGCTCTCTGACTGCACTTTCAGGTCTTACATCCTAGTTACTCCTCTTCCATCCTGCCCAGCATAGAAACGCTGCAATACTTCAAAAGTTCATAGCTTTTAACCAGAAATCATAGGTGAACAATCTCAAGACACATAGCACACTTTTAAATAGTGTCTCCTGCAGCCCCTTGTAGTGCTTAAATCACAGAATATTTCTTACAGCACCTGTGTCATTGGAGCTTTTAAGGAGGGTCCCACACATACGCAGTTTCATTTTTGTATCCTGACAGTGAAGACGCTGGAAATACTCTTACTATTTAGTGTAAAAAGTTGTCAACAGACACTGGAAAATTAAGGTTGTTAAAAGGGAAGACATGAGCGAGTAAAGCTTCACAGGTCCTCAGGTCGTGCAGCTCTCCGGTATCACAAACTGCAGAAGTGCAGAGTAGATGACAGTGAGCTTCTGATGAGTTGTTTTCTGCAGGGCAGAGAGAGACTGATCGTTGGCTGGTGTGCTTAGTTTGCACAGCTTTCTCTTTCCAAGGTGCTTCCTTGCAGAAGCTGTGACCAAAATGGTAAGATTACACCAGATTATGGTGTGAATTTTATGATTTAGGAATGATGCCTGGTGTTGGCCAAGCGGTGGCCACCACAGGAGTGTGTACCATGTAGCTCTGATTTGTAAGCCGTTTGCAGGTTCACATTTGCAGGAGGTCCTAGTTAGTGCACTTCCCTTTGAAAATGTTTAAACAAAATTTTAAAGTAGTTTAGGATTTTGTGCCAGGGTCTGTGAGCACCCCTCTGCGTGCCCCATCAGAATTCCCACTTTAGGAAGGATGATCTTCTACTGCTGTAGCATCTCTACTTTCCAGAGAATTCAGCATAAAACTATGATTAATATGATTATTAAAACAGACAAGCAGCCTCTCTAAATTCAAGTACACAGTTCAGTTGCTAAAATGATTGCACATCAGCAATTAAAAAAAAATTGCTATACAATAAACAGCATTTTCTCTTTCACTAATCTAAAGAGAAACATTCTTGTTCTTCATGTAAACAAGGCAACTGTAGTCGCCTTTCTATTTTGGATTTCATCAGTATGTCACACAGTTTATTTTCCTAAATCTAATAAAATGGATGGGAAAAATACTTTGAAACTTGTTTAAAAGAACCCTAATATATATATAATTTAAAATGTGATTTCTCTGCTTCTACAAGCTGTTTGCATGCTATGCAATACTACTGGTTTAAGATCTCTTAGATGAGGAAAGAGTGATTAATAACAAAGCTGCAGCTTTCCCCAGCGTAGGGGTGACTGCCCAAGCAGAGATTTCTACCAACACAAAGAGTATTCCTGAGAAGGCATAAGGCTGCTATTTATTGTGGTGGCCTTTTAAGCCTAAATAATAACTCTTCAAATTCAACATACAGGTCCCAAATTGCTGCCTCATACTACTATCCCAGGAGGATATTTCACATCTCAGCTGAAAAAAAACTTGACAGTTTTCTTTTCCATAATGTATTCAGGTTGTGTTCGTGTCCTCCCTTACAAATTTAGTCCTAGGTTCTGGCTCTGAATAAATGGCAAAATTGCAATCAGGAAAAATACAGTTTTAACTTGACTTTGTATTGAGACCATGAATTTTATTTTCAATCATGAGATTTCAAGGTTAAGATCATGAATTAATGTAAATTCTGAAGCTATCAACAGTTTAATAGCACACACAAAAATCACACAAAGGCGATTTATAGCTTATCACGTGCCGCATTGTCAGGAAGGTTTTATGTGCGCCTGAATTTGTTTCTTGTGCTCACAGTAGCTCTGAACAGCACAGACTCCAACATTAAGTGTCCAAGAAGTAAGAAAACACACATTTTTCTGTCACTGTTAATTTGATACTAAGCTGTGATATGTATATGAAAGAATCTATGTGTAAGAAGCACTACTTATTTCTACGTGAAGTACCGTGGAAAATGTATGAGAAATGTCTGTGGGGTTAACACACTTCGGAAAAAAGTATGGGGTCAATGTATTGCACATATGAAGCATTATTTTCTTCCTTTTTTTCCCCTCTAGATTAATATATTGCATTTACATGACAAGGGTAATATAGGTAAGGCTCCAGTTCTGCAAGCATTCAATAGGATTGCCCATGGCAGCAAAGCTATGTATACTCATTTGTCAGACAGCCAATTTAGAGAGATAGTAAGATTCATAACCGAGTGTTTTGTTTGCTTGCTTGCTCATTAATGGTTTATTTTGGGCTGATCTTAGGCTGGCTGCAGAGGGCATCAAGCTATGTTGTGAGCCAAACCTGCTTTGTTACATTTGGAAAAAATGGTTTGGATTATGTTGTTCCCTCAAACGATTAACAGGCACAAATGGTGTTTCATTTAACTTGCTTTTTATTTACATAATGATCAATGATAGGGTAATGTTTGAATTAGCTTGCAAGTCATCCAACTGTTTTTATTTGACCTGGTTTCTACACTTGGATGAGTTTTCGTGCATATAAATACCCATAAAAACATGTTGAAAATTTCAGGTCTCACCTAGTTCTTCACTTTGTTGTGGCTACTGCTATCTTTATTAGTTTGATTCTACAAACACTTATGTACCAATGTTCTACTTGATGGCCTGTTAACACACATTGTACAAATAAAAAACCCTCCATTTAATCTAATTTTATTGTAACGTTCTTCTCAGAGAATCACAGAAATAAGACATAGAAAGGTCAACTTGTGCAAACTGCTCAGCGGTGTAAAACTTCTCCCTAATTCCTGACTCTCATCTAATGTTTCTTTTTGATTACTTTTATTACTTACCAGTTGTCTGTTACTTAATAGATGGCCAGATACCTCACATTATTTAGGTAGAAGGCTCGCTTTACCCCTGAAGCTGGAGCAGATTGTCATGTTATTATTATCTACAGAACATTGTTTTTCCTATGGAAAGACTGGTAGGTACACTGTTTATAAACTGGCTACTAAGGCGGCGTAAAACCCCATACAGTTCTGACTGTTCCTCTATACATGGAAAGTACAAAATAATTTAAGAACTGTGTTTCTCTTTTTTACTCAGGCGATGTTCCGAGTAAGATTTCAGCAGAATTGCTTTTGTGATGCAGCAAAAAAACCCCCACACTAACCTGTCCAAGGACTCTGTTTCTCCTCTCTCTGTCTCTTTTTTACGTCTTGCAAACAGACATCCCGTTACCCAAATTAACCTCTTCTGAGTTTTGCTTTCCCCCTGCTCCCCCCCCATGTTTGGATCAGGCTTCTCTCTGGGTGGGGCGAAAAGTGAACTCTCCTAACATACAGTACAAATTAGGTCTTTCTAAAAACAAAGCCTTCTCTTAAGAATAGCTGTATTTTATTTCTGACAAAAGAAGGGAAAACACAAGTGCACGCACTAAATCAAGAAGTCAAATGTGTGTAATCTGATGCCAAATGTAAACATGTATGGACTTTACAAGGCTTGCCGACACTAGATACTCTGATTTTCTTTCATTTGAAAAAGTGCCTTTGAGTTTTCACAGTAGTGCTTGCAAGAGGCAGTCAAAATCCTGGAGTGAATAAGAGCAGGTCTATAGAACAGCTCGTGGTGAATCAAGACTTTCTAATTTTTCATGGACACAATATTTTCTGCTCAGAGTAGCTGATAAAAATTTGGTAGGTGGAGCTTCATATGCAGCGGGGCTTTTTGACCTGGCCTTTTGGCAGAAAGTTTCTTAAGTGAATACTATAAAAAGCTGCTAAAGCAGAGTCAAAATACGGTCCCTCACATACTAACAAAGCTGTTTGATTTCGGGGGAAGTTAAGCACCTAACTACCTCAGGATACTGGCCTTAAAGACCACCTGAATACTCTTCCAGCACTGAAGGGCCTGAACACCTTTCTGCCTTCACTGAAGGAAAAACGGAGTGCAGAAGCTAGTGATTTAGTAAATAAAGATGTTGTCTTGTCTTCACTGCTATTCTATCAGGCTGCTGCTGTAACAAATCATGGTATTACTCCATCTGTGCAGAAGTACTGCTGTAAAACTGTAAATTTTCAGGGTGCTTAACATTTGTACTGAACGGTTCAAGCTGTGTTAATTATGTATCTGTAAGCGCTCTGGTACGGAGTGTTGGTTGGGTAGATCCTGGAGGTCTGCCGAGGAATTTTTCACATAATTTTAGTGCTAACAGTGTTTTGTAGCTGGGTATTTATTTTAAACATATCACAGGGATTTCTAAGCACTAAAAAAATCGTGTTTGCAGTTGGTGAGTAGGACTTTTGTTCTTCAGCCTTACCTCTACCCCTGTGCCTGTGAGAAAGGGTGTCTCTTTTTTGCTTGTTCATGCTTTAAAGCAGTTACCAGATTGCTTTGATGTTGTGTGGGGAGGCCAGTTGTAATGAATTGAGCCCTTTATGTTTCTTCTGGAAATAGTGAGGCATGTGATGGTCCTTATTTCTAGTAAAGAGGGAGATACTGATGAAATTGCACTCATAAGCATTTTTCTGTGCTGAGAGACAGTGTGCCCCACCATGGATGCTTTGAGCCTCTGATATCCTGGTGTGCAGGGAAAGTGCAGGAAGATCAGGGAGATGTTACATCACCTTTCTTCCTCCTCTCCCTCCTCTTCCTCACTTAGTGTCTGAGGGCAGGTTCAGCCTACCGTGCAAGCTACAGCAGCCATAGACCCATCCAGTTTAAGCCACTCTGCACTTTGAAAAATCAGGCACCAGAAGTCAACTGGAAGAGTGGATGACTTGCAGCTCTGGCAAAGTGTGGTGCCCAAGGAGCTGTGCTGGTAGTTCAGGATTGCCATACAACCCAATGCCCCTAGTGCTGAGCGTTCCCTACGTAGGCCTGTAGGCAGAAAGGACAGCACAATGCTGGGTTCACCCCACCTGGGAGACAACCCGTGTCAGGAAACTCCACCTGCCCTACTCTGGGTACGTGAAGCAAATCGAACACTAGTCAGGTCCCCATCCCTAAAAATGTGAAGGGCAGGGCACTGTGACTAATTCCCTCTTCATAACCACCCCTAGACACAACTGCTTCAGTAGGTTGTGACTGTTCCTCAGGAAGGACTGACAGGAAGGGATGGGATGGTGTGCTGCCGCCTGTGCCACCAGACCTGAGCGATACCTTCCAAAAAAGGATCTAGAAAAGCCTGGATGGACTCATACAATGCTCCTCTTTCTCTTCCCTCCTCCTCCAAGCTTTTTCCATGTAAAAAAAAAAAACCAGAACTGGCTCCTAAAAGTCACTTGGATGAATATAAACTCTTGCAAGTGTCACGTAGCCCTTGGAATAATTCCAAATAAACCCTGGCTTATTTGGAAAAATTGCTCCTTGAAAGAAATGCACAAACATTGGTCTTGATCCAAAGCCATGAAATCAACAGGGAGACTCATTACAGAAGGCTTTGGATCTGACCCATTGGTGGCTATGACCAGAATGGTGGTCTGTTACAATCTGGATCTGGCCCATTGATGGCTATGACCAGAATGATGGTCTGTTACAATAAATCATTTTTAGATTCCAGTTTCACAGATGCCTGCAGGATTTTGGTGAAAGGAGAAAGAAAAGAATAACCTTCAGCTGCCTTCCAGTGAGATCTACTCCTCTTTTCCAAACTCTTTGAAACCATAATTTATGGACTGACTTATTCTACGTTGAATGCAGTACCTTTTCTTCTCTCTTTTTACAGAGATTACAGATATATGTAATTATTTAGAATGAAGAGTGAATTAGCTGTGCCAAGAAGTTCTAATGCTTTTAATTTTCTTCTTTTTTTTTTTTTTGTTGTTAACTTCTCGGTTTGTTGGATTATCTGAATCCATAGGTCATCCCAGATAGTTCAAATACTTATAACACAGAAGAAGAGAGAGAACAGCAGGGAGAAAAATTCAAAGTTTGTCCTAATTAATGTGTTATATATTGAGTTCTTCAACATGCTTTTGCAGAACAGAAGCTGGAAACTGCTTATTTGCTAGTATCATTTGCTTTGCATGCAGTTATTTTATCATTTGGGTTTGGGTTTTTATAACTGACAACGGGACACGAAGTGTGCTTGCTTTGTCAGAAAACCACAGGCTTCACTAGAAGAGAGTTGCTAAATGCAATGAACGTTGGTCTAGAGGTTGAAGAAAGGATTTCATTATGAGTTAGGGTATCAAGACAGATTTTTTTACCTGCAGAAGAGCCTTGAAAAAAATAATAAATCAGTGCAGAGAATATGGGGTCCTTAGATTATTACTTGTAATATAATCAAACCCCAGCTTCCAAGAACTGTAAGTCAGGCTCTAAGGTCATGAAGTTGGCTTAAAAATCACAGGTTGTGAAAGTAATATTTTGAGTTCTTTATCTAGCCTTCTGGGTTTGGTGCTCTTAGTTTTCAGTTTCAGGCTTTTCTTTGTCACCAAGAAAACTAGACACTTCATTTCTTCCTCTCATGAAGGCTGAGATTCCCACATAATCACATGATTTTTCAATACAAGGCTTTAAAAAAAGCCTGTCTTGTGAAACTCACAGTAGAATTCTTAAGAGCTCACAGCACCGGTATCGAATAAAGTACAAGCTGATGGTAGATAAGCAGGGTCTCCATGCTACATTCTGTTCCTCACCTCATCTGATAGATATCATCTTAACATCCTTAAATATTGTGCTCATAAACTCTTAAGCAGCACCTGTTACCCTTAACTGCACAGTATAGTCTCTGCTGTGCCTGCAGTGGCAGAGGATCTCCATCTCTCAGGCCAGGTTGGCAGCTCCAGGTGTGTCCTCTTCTCTCCTTTGCATTGAGAAAGGAGAAAGCAGGGAGCAAGAGGGTGCAAAGTGAGCTCTGTCTGCATCTCTAATTAGCAGTTCTAATTAGTTGTCTTTTCCCAGAAGTCATGGAGATGGTGGAGGAGTGCCAATAATAATAGGTTTTCATATTGACAAGTCTGGAAATTGAATAGAGATGGAAATTTTTCAGGTCATCCAGAAGAACAGGCAATAGTGCAGCTGAGAAATTGATGCACTGGCAAAGAAGCAGAACAGGATGCTCTAGTGGGTTTCATTGACCAGCCTACTAGGATTAAAAGTATGGCTGTATGGTGTTTAAATGTTTCAGAGAGATGAATCAAATTCCACTCTTCTGTTAGGCTCCCCGTGAAGACAGTAATGTTCTGGAAACAGGACCAGATTTACCAATGAACACTACAGGCTTAAAAATCACAGATCCAAACTTTGGGATTCATATGATAACAGGATCTCACAAGTGGGCTGTGGTTGCTCTTTCTGGAGGAGGCAAGAAGGCAGAAGAGAAAATGTGATTCACATTTCTGCCCTTAATTTTAAAAAGAGATGACCATTTCAAGTAGAAGCGAGTTACAGCTGGGGTTGGGGCACCTGGGATAGGACAAGGTTGTCTTACTGACTCCCAAGTGAAGAAGGCCTGGCAGTCCTGAGGAAGAAACACGGGGGTGATCTGAATGGATGGGCCATGCCCTCCCTTGGCCATCAGTTTTTGTGGCTGGAGCAGGACAATAGCACCGTGCTGTGCAAAGGGGACATACTAATTCCTGATTTTGCTCATTGGTATGTCTTACCAGCTCCTTTTTCTGAGTGCATGAGACTGAGCTAACAAGGAGAAGCTGTGGCACTGAGATGGGGACTGGTTTATGGGATGTAAAAGGCCTCTTAATCTCCTTTGACCAAGAAAATCCATACTTGGCCTCGCTCGTGCAAGTTACTGCCTCTGGTTTAAATATACTGTTGGGCCAATGTGCATTGATTCAGTGTGGTTTGGTTGGGATTTTTTTTGTCAGGGAGGGGGGTGGTGGGGTGGTGTTTAGACTTTTGAGGTGGTCTTTTTAATGCTGAAAGCCCAGGGTCCACATGCTGTCATATACAAAAGTTGATGTGGTTTCTTTAATACTCTTCATTCCTGTAAATACAGGATTATTTGCTTTCCGGCTTTTGAATGGAACAGTAGTATGTATATATATGTGTAGATGTGTTCACTTACAGTAAATGTGGAAATAGGGGAGACCTGAGAAGGCTAAATGAAGACACAAAGTGAATCTCAGAGGAGATAAGTGGTGAAAATGGGTAAACAGACAACTCTACTTCTGTGGGAAAACATGGGGGAACAAAACCACAAACAGGAGAGGAAACAGCCAAATCTAAACAATGAATTGCAGCAGCAAGCTGCAGCAAATGTAATTTTTAAAGAACAGAGTGTTCATAACAGACATGCATCATGGCTGAAGATCAAGTATGTGAGCACTGCCTTCCTGCTTCCCCATCCCCAGTACCTCCATGGAAAGCTCAGCCTCTCCTGTCCACCTTATTTGTTCAGTAGTGGACTTCATACGACTGATTCAGTTCTCATTAAACTGATTTACTGGGCTCGCTGGCTCTGCTCAACTTCAGTTTATTCCTACTTTGTTTAAAATTCGGGAAGTGCTGGGGGAGGGGACAGGACACTAATGGCCGTTCTTGTGCAAGTGGAGTGGTAGCTGATTTATTGCAAAGGTTATAAAGGAAAAGTACTAAGTGTGTTCCATTCTGCTTGGCAAAGCCATCCTGCACAATGTCCAACAAAACCCTGAGAGTGCTGGTTTGTACAAAAAAAAAAAAAAAAAAGAAAAAAAGGAGTAGGGGGTATGCGTATGTGTGGAGGGGGGATGCTCCACCAAAGATGTGCTCTTCTTCTTTTGAGCATTAATTAAGACTGTAAATCACAAGCAACATGAAACAACTGTATTCAACGGAACGTGGACAGTTCTGGAGTTCTGCTGTGCTTGTGCGATCAGTTCGAATACCTACACTGAAACACTAATGGGAGAGCAAACTTCAAAGAGAAATTTTGGCATGAAGAAGCAGTCTGCAGGACCATTACATGGATAAAGTTGTAAAATAGACTCCTCCATGCAAACTGGGAAGGGAGGTGGAATGAAAGTTTGAAAGGTTTATAGGAACTTGGGCTTCTTTTCCTTTCATGCACAAAGTTAGTCCCACATTAATTTGGTCTCATCTTGAAACAGGCTTGTGTATTTGTGTTTTGAATAAAAGGGGGGAGAGGAGGGTGACAGCAAAAAAAATTGTGCTTGGATAATGAAAAGTGCAGTTAATAGTCTTTAAAATTAATTCTCCTTTTCTAATAAATAGTTGAGGGAGCTCTTTTGTCACATCATAAGTAGTGCTGGGTCACATTCCCAGGTTTATAGAATTTAAAGCCTAAATTTGTTATGATCAGGTAATTTTATCTTCAGCAGAACATAATTTATAGAAATTCACCCAGTAATTCCTGCACAGATCTCATGTCCTGGATGAATGTGCTAAAGCTTGTTTTAAGGAAGCCATCTAATCTTGATTTAAAGGCATTAAGTCATGCAGCCCTTCCCCCCCCACCCCATGTCAGGTTGTTTACTTTGTTATTATTTATTTAAAATAAAATGTAATGTTTAAAATACCAATTTATTTCTTCGTGACTTCATCTAGTTTCAGTTTCTTGATAATGTGTCTGTACTGGGCTGCAGTAGACCTGCTCTAGTGCAGTTGAGGAGGTGATTTTCACCCATTGTAGAATATGGTCCATTTGTTCCTCATTTTACTTTGGTGTAAAGATACTGGGTGCAAGTAACATCTCGATGAAAAATGGTCTGTCCTTAATAGTTAATTCACAAGCAACTTACTTCCCAGCATAATATACTTGCATAATTATAAGTCGACTTCTGTCCAACTACTTGTCCAGGATTCCTCAAAGCATTTTTGGTTTGTCAAGTGTGGTTTGAGATGTAATTCATAACATGGGGGATTCCAGAATGGCTGATGAGGTTAATTTTCCTTCTTATAGAATACGATACCGTAATAGAGATCCTCTCTTTAAATATGCAAGATGTAAAAAAAAAAAAAGTTTTAAAGAATAACTTCAAAAAAATACATCTGGAGTTATTTATATTTAGTATGTAGGAATCGGGAGCCCTGTTTGTGACAATAGTCCCCATGCTTGCTCTAAAGCTGCTTCTTCCACTGACCTTATTAATTTTGTGTTGTCAAGGGATAACCGTCTGATGTTGTGATACTACTCTGAAGACCATTAATATAGATACATTATATTTATGTATAGTATAAATGTTTACGCAATAAGCAGGGAAAAGGAATTTGTTCTATTACAGGAATGTGCATGATAGAGGGTTTATGGAATGAGAATTCGAGTGCCTTAAACCAAAGGTAGGGTTCAGAGTAACTGGACTTGTCATAACTTGCAGAAAGAGCCAATTTATCTGTATGCTACTTATGTTGTCAAGGAAAGTACTTGATGTAAAGCACAGTGTGTCCATTGCTTTGCCACTGTACTAGTACTTCAAAACAGTACCTCCTTTTCTTAATGACAGCAAAAAGACATTAACTGACCTGTTACATTTAAGGCAGTATCTTTTTTCTTAACTGGGAACCAGGATTGTGCTGGTTTAGCATGTGGTGCCTTTCAGAGGTACTCAGATCATCTTGAACAAGAATAAACGCATGCTGTTCACTGAGAAGGGTTGAACTGTAGCATAGTCATGTGCTTGAAAAGGCTTTTGCTTGCATGTAATGCTGACACTTGCATGTCCAGGTGTAAATAGTTGAAAGGGTTCAGAGTCTCGAACTATAACCATGCCGGAAAAAAAAATAGCCAAGAAGGCCGGGATAACAGTAGACACCTCTGTTATTACCTCACTGTTCTCTTTCTACCAAAAAAGGAAACAGCATAAATGAAAACTGTATTAATAGTTCTTTTTTAAAGAAGAGATTTCAGAGTTACTACAGAAGTTCATACACAAGGCACATACTCCATTTGCCTAATGTGGTGCATCACCATTGACTTCCATGGACCTAAACCAGTATTTCTTACATCCAGCCAGAGTAGCTGCATTCAGCTGCAAGGACACCCTGTGCAGCCACCATGCAAAAGCATACTTTCATAGAATCATAGAATCATTATGGTTGGAAGGGACCTCCAGGGTCATCAAGTCCAACCTTTCTTCATTCAGTTGTCTTCCTGGTAATGCTGTGGCTAGTTTAGATTGGCTGTGGCTAAATAAGTAGTCACAGGAAAAACATGCATAAAAACTTCTGAGCTGAAGTGACTGGCAGTTGCAAAGGATCTGTCCCAGGCTCTTTAAAACATCATACTGTAACCATGGTTCCTTAGTTGTCCTGGTATATGTATTCCTGTCAATTCTTGGATCACCCAGCAAGCCATCCTATCCATAGTGCAGGGATTTATGTCAATTCACGGATAATTTATATACATGGGAAGTAGGCAAACATTTCTGAACGAGAAGTGATAAAGTGAAGCAAGAACCAAGGAAAGTGCTGGGTTTTCCATTTCTTGTTGATGTCAGATCAGATCCAGTGCGCTCCCTGGAAATACAATCCATGCAAATGAAGTGCATGGATTTACTAGCCACTTGAAAAAAACAGCTAGTGCTTTGTAAATGAATGGGCTTTCTGCCCACACTGGCTGAATCTGTGATGGCAGAACAGCTGAGAACACGCCCTTCAACAGAATTTGTTACCGATGTGGTTGCTGTTCCACAGTGGTCTTGTATCTGTCTCTATACACACAGGTAGGTGTGCTTTAAGTCTCATCTTGTGTCAAGCATATTGACCTGGAAGAGAGAACATCCAAACTGAATTTTATGGTCTCCCTTTGTCTCTGGTGTGATTCTGAGCAGGGAGCTGGGGTGGTGTACTTTTCACTCAGATTTACATGCTTGAATTGAGTCAGTTCTCTCAGAGCTCCCTTTACTGTCCGTGGAGAAAACCAGCCAACATTTACAATGCATTTATCAATCTCTTTCAGGTGTCTGCAAGGGAGAACTGTACATTTAGTCAGATGAAACCAACACTTAGCACCAGACTTTAAAATGGGTTAAGATGTCAAATGATGGAGACACAATGGACATATCAAAAGATAGTGGAGATCACTCTAGGCTGTTTTCTGTTCCCTGAGGAGACTAAATACCTTTAAGAGTCTCTGAGCCTGTGGGTTAATGATGCTAGCCTACTGGGCATAGGAACCCCAGCTGCTGGAAGTCTATACTGCTAACTGGTGGGGATGGTTGTTGGCAGTTTTGGCCTGACTCAACCAACACTCTTTTAGACAATTCCTGGGCAAGTTTAGTTGTTAAAGGCAGACTAGGAGTTGTTGCTGGTAGGTGACTTTATGCATCCCTGTTGTAGAGGTTAAAAGATGCTGGTAGAATGGACATAGGCCCTTCTGGGCGAGGAGTCTGCAGTGCTGTAGAATGGTTGCAGCCGTAGCTGTAGCCTGTGTGTCCCTCTTCCTTGTTTATTAAATCATGGTTGTAGCGTTCCCTGCCTCAAAGTTGTTTATGAGTGCAAGTTAAAGCTCGTGGAAGAGTGCCCAGCCAGGGTAGTTTACAGCCGGAGCAGTTCCTTGATAAATTTTGCACACAGCTGTACAAAAAAATGCTTGTGCCTTTATCACTAGGGAAGACCAGGGTGGGGGAAGGTGAATGTGTCTGCAGGTAGAAAGAGGGGGGTGGCAGCAACTGCTTTAAAGCAGCATTGCTGCCAGAAACTTGTTCTTCAAATGACCCCCTGTCAGCTTCACCTGCCAATCCATGATCATTTGCATAGTTCAGTATATTGGCTTCAGGGAGCCCCAGAACAAAGGCTTTCCTTAAAAAACTCAGACCTTACTCAGATAAAACTCCCACTCATGCCTCAGGGAGTTTTGCATGACGAAGGATTACGGGATGGTGTCTCAGCTTTTCAGTGTGCACTGCTTGTAGCTGCTTTTTAGTTTTGTGGATGAGTAAGACTCAGCCCATTTAGAGGGAAACTTGGTTTCCGTTTGCTCCCAGTCAGTTTGCCGGAAACTCTTTTTACCATCCTCTTTGTAGGCTAGAGGTGGGGCTTTTGAGGAACCTACAGGTGAAGAGGAAGGGCACCTACCAGAAGGAGGTCCATTGGGTGAATGTGGGGAAGGAGAAGGCTGTGAAGATCTTAGCAGGCAAGCGGTGGCACTTCGGTTTCTTCAGTTGCCCATACTCACACCCACATGGGCCCCAAAGTTTCAGAGGTGAGGAGTTACTCAGCCCTGCTGTTAAGCCCCAGCTCAGCCCATGAGTCTGCCCAGTGTTTGGGGATTCTGAGATGCTTTTTCCCCCCTCCTTTCCTGCTGTGGCAGGTATGCTGCATCATCAGTTTCTCTGATTCTGCAATGACTCATTGCTATTTTGTGTGAGCAGAGGAGGCAGATGTTACAATACCTTCCTCATCAGTGTGCCCTGCCGTTTCCGTTTCCTTGGATGAAGCAGCAAAGCAGTCACTTCAGGGCCAGAGAACTGGGCCTCATTTCATCAGCTGGAAGGTGACTAGTTAAAATCTAACTAGCAGTCTCACACCCAGTTGCCTGACAGGAACAGTCTTTGAAGACTATTAAGAAAATAAAAATTTCCTGCTCTGTCATGTAATGGAAATGAATATACTTCAGCAGCCATCACTCTAATTTGTGAGCCAGCCCTTAGCAGCTTACCAAGCCTGTATTTAACCTATTTCCCTAATGGCAATTAAGAAATGTTTTCATTTCCCAGGGAGAGGATTGCCAGTGAAATCCCCCCTCCCTCCCAATCCCCATCCTGTGGCTCCCCTCTCTCCCTCCTCTTCCCCACACCCCAGCTCCTTCTTCCTTAGCCCAAGGCATCCAAAGCATTCCCCGTGTGTTTGGGTAGCATGCAGCGAGGAAGAAATGATTAAGCAGCTGAATGTTTGAAATCCAGCTAAATGCACCGATTATTATCTGCTTAGGGCTTTCTTATCTCGAACTGTGTGGTGCTTAATGGCAGGGCCATTGTTTTCAGCTCAAAGGTATTAATGAAGGAATCAGGGCAGCGGGCTGATGTCAGAGGTGGCTGAAAGGTGACTTGCTGCACTGATTTCCCTTACTCCACCCCTTTGCAAGTCCCTTCCAACTAGTTCAGGAGAAGGGTTAGTATTTTTAGAGTGAAGGAGAAAAAAAAAAAAAAGCAGCCAGGTTGCATTTGTGTGTCTGGTAAAAGGATTGCAGAGGCTCGTAAATATCCTGCTTAAAAGATGTACTCTCTTAGCTCCTGCTCTACTTTCTCACTTCATAAAGACGCTGAACTGCTGGCACGGGTCTCTGTGTGAAAGCAGCCGGCCCCTGGTCACGCACACCTGGCCCAGGCACTGCCCAGCAGACTGCACTCTATGTTCTGACCTGTGTCCAGGGTGAGGTTTCCACTTGGTGTCTTCCATGCGAAGAAAGAGCTGTGAGTAAGTAGCTGCCACCAAGGGGTGCTTCTTGAGGTGGGTGCAGCCCCCAAGATGATGTACAGCTTGAACAAGTGCTTATGTAGTCAAGTATCACTTGTATTTTTTGTCATTCGAGTTAAATTACTTTTTTTTTCTTCTTTTTTTTTTAATGTACATAATTATTAGACGCAAAGTGGTGTATGTTGTGTGAATAGAGACTCTCTCTGGGGTGGGATATTCTGAGTGTATTCAGTTTTCTATTACACGGCTTGAAGATTCAGAGTAGATTAGATTTCATTGTCATTGTAATTCAATCATAATTGTTAGTTCCGTAATTCTTTTTGTGATAGATGTAATCTGACATTCCCTTCTTTCTTATCATAGACTTGAAAAACATGCTGCTTTCTTTGACTTAAAAGCTTAAGAATTGAATTAATAGTATTGCTCTGCACTGTAGAACTTGGCATCACACTGCCTACAGAAATGGTAAACACAAATAACATTTAATCAATTTTTCTTTTTTTTTTTTTTTTACGGAGCTAGCTAAGAATCTGAAGAAAGATGTGATACCAGAAACTGTCTTGTGAAGCTCTTGTGATTTATGGAACAATAAAAGAAAAATAGCTTTGAGACAGTGATGTCATAAGTAGAAGGAAAAGAGTTCTTATGTGCATATATATCCAAGCAGGTCTCAGACAAGAATAAAAAAGAATCTTTTTTTTTTTTAATGAGACAGTCTTTTTGTGCAATACTTATTTTAATCAGAGTCTTTGTGACTACAGTTAAAATCAATGTCTTCGCTTGGCATGTGATTAGTAAATTAGTATTTCTATTTTACCTAAACAAATGAGGGAAGAGTTTACTCCTTTTCCTTATTTTTGATCGTTTTTGTTTATTTTTCTCCATTTTGGTTTAGTTCTGATGTGCTGAACATGCAGTAGCTTTCACTGTTCACTGGAGTATTTTGTGCCTGTTGAGGAGCTAGCAAAAGCTCTCAGAAGAGAAAACAGGCAGAGAGAGTGGCACTGAATACCCATACATGACTCAAAGCCAGTTGCTATCTTGATAAATAAGATTTGCTTAAAAGCAAATCGTCAAACATGGAACTGTTCCCTTCAAATTTGTTTTTTCCTGAGCACTAAAGATTTTTTATTATTATTATTATTTGCCTTTCAACTTCCTTGCTCATCGTTGCTTTTTTTGCCATTGGAAAAGGAATCAGCTAGCGTTCTGAAGGAAAAACAGGAGAACTTTTTGAAAGTGTTAGCTGAGGTACACTAAAGGGTTTGAGTGAACTGACCGGCGCTTCCAGTCCTGTCCTCTCCCGTCCCCCTCCCTGTTTCTGTGGGTTCAGCAGTAAAAACCTATTGAAATGTGAGATTACCAAACTGAAGCAATCAGTCTGAAATGATTAAGGAAGACGACTATTCTTTTCTTCAGATGACCAAAAGTCATCTTGTTCAGAGCTCCTTATCTTTGAGCTGCTATTTCACAACTGTTTCTGTCTTTCTATGTTAGTTTGTATTTCCTGTTAAAATCCAAGAGAGCTTTACCTCCTATGTCAGTTGTATGTAGAAATTATCACCAGTAGTTATAAGAAGTGGGGTCTGTCTTTCCCCTAAAATTATGTTGAGATGTTTTTTAAAGGAAAAAGTGTTTGTTTATTTCTTCAGTAATTTAGCAGATTATGTGTCAAGCCCAGGGTGAAATTTTGTTTGCTGAACTTATCTTAAACCTCAGGAGGGGAGGAAGGTTCCGTTTAAAGGTCAAAGTGTTTCAGAATTTCAATTCAGTATATTTTTTACCTTTAAAGTTTTCCCTTACCCCACCCAGACCTTGGACCTTAGAAGCTTTTCAGATGTCTTACACATGTTCATCTTGTATTGAAATTTTTGAAACAACTCAACATTAAATCCCAGAATAGTTAAATATCCATGAAAGTGTTATTATCATCCCCTGTGCACAAAGATCTCTCTGGGAAGAAATTCGATGTTTGAGGTCAGGGGAGAGTGCTGGAGCTGACAAAATTCAGATGCTAATGATAATTAATTTATATAGTGGCAAAGTTAGGTGCACTGCCAGGTGCTTTACAGGCAGATAAGATCTGGTTTCTGCTTTAGTGAGTTTACAATCTGAGGCCCTGGTTTTGCAAATACCTATGCACATGAGTTATGCCACCGAGCGTGGTGACACTACTCATGCATGTGAAGTTACTCACCTGCAGTGAGCGTATCTGTGTACAGTTTCAACTACATAAGCTTTTCAATTGATTTCATGGTGAGTCAGTCATTGCTTAGTGTGATAACTGAAGTTATTTAATAAGCCCTGCAAGCCAGGAGTTGAAAGAAAATACAGGATTCACCTTGCCTTAAGGGAATTGAAAACTGAGGTTCTTCTGGGAAGTTTTTCAGAATGCAAACAATCCATGTTAGATCTGGCACTTTCATGTCATGCTGGCTTAAATTATGTCTATTTGCTTACAAATCACACAAGAGAAAAAAATCACCAGATAATTGGAAGGAAAAAGTGTTATTCCCCTTCCTCATTTGTCGTGATGGTGATCTTGGGGCTGCATTAGGAGTGTTACCAGTGAAATTACTTTCAAGTCTGGGAAAATTTAATCAGCAGAGGCCTTGGTAGCTGTAAATTTGTGGCAGCAATCCCTAATTCATCTTGTAATTCTATGACAGGCTCTGAATTGCCCGTATTTGGCCAGGATCACCTCAGTGGACAGTTAATGAAAGAGTAGAGGGAACTTGAAGGTCAGTCGCACTGAATTCTTTTTTCTTCCTGGATATGTCTTTTTTATTGCAACCTATCTTTCTTTGTATAATTTATTAAACAAAGCCCTTTTTTGTTTCCCGCAAAGGAAGATCTATCCTTCTTTGTTTATCTGCCTTCTTTCCTTGAAGCATTCATAAAATAGCCCAGTAAGTCTCAAAATAGATGTTTCTGTTGAAATTACTAGGCAGAATTACTCTAGCCAATTTATATTTCTTGCCTGAGTGTGGTGGTAAGAATAAAACTGCAACAGCTGCTGCATCCAGGTATGTTTTTGAGAGTGGAATTTGTACATCAACATGTAAATCTAATCTCAGCACAATAAGAAGACTATAGTTACTGGCTTAAGCTCAGAATAGATGACTCTGAAGTTCAGAAAACCATGAGACTAATCAAAATAGCACCAGAAAATGTCTTTGGGTCTGCTGGATTCAGACTAACCAGTAGATAAACTGGAATAGTTTTTGTTTATTGAAACACTATAGTAAATGGGTGCTGACCTAGCAAAACACAGAATTTTCTTGTGATATGTATAGCATAAAAGATATGTTGAAAATAAAATAGAAAAAATAAAAACAGAGGAGCATGGGATAAAAATTTTAATGCCTTTTTCTTCTTCTTTCCTTTCTCTTATGTAATAAAGTAAGTGCCTGTTAACGCTATTTTCTCTTTTTCAGGATCTTTACTTTCTTTAGAGGACATCAGCCTTACCTCTTGTTTGATCTCATTCTCTGTCTCCCTTAGAGTACCTTGGTCTTAATCTTCTCCCGCTAGCTTATTGCTCCGCCCTTTTTGTTTCCTTTTTCTATCCTTTTCCTATTGCTTTTATTTTTCTCCTTCATTTTGACTTCCATTTCAAATGCAATATCTTCTGACCTCAGAGTTCCTTTCCTCCGTTCAGCCTGTGTCAGAAAAAAAAATTGCAGGGCTCACCATCATTTGACACTTCAAGATCAAGTGTTTCAATGACCACTCTGGCTTCAGAGGAAAAGAAGGTGTTGGTAGATGAAGTAGTGGTTTTTCAGCGCCTGAGCTCATAGGATCCTTTCAGTCACAGCAAGATCACTGCTACTTCCTCTCAGGTTGAATTAAAAATCCTTTGCACCTCTTGGGATGCTTCATTTACTATTAAATTAAACCTACAAAGTGGGGAGAAACAGGTCTCGGATATGAAAAGTGGGTAGAGAAGTCAGCTTTCTGCTTGGTATACAAGGAAAAATTAAAAAAAAATACGTAGAGGTGAGTTTATTTTTCAAAGTACGTGTCATTTAAAGTAGCTGTAAGAATTACCTGCATTTTTATGGTTATCCACTAGTCAAGGATGCCCTTACTGTAAATACAGTACAGTGACCTCTCCTATTTGTGAACTTAGGATTTCATGTCACTTTTTAATTGGCTTCTGAAACACACGTCCATTCAACTAGCTCTGATACAGGAGTGATCATTGCTGGCTGCAGGGCCTGCTGTTTAGCGTGCACTAGCTGTGCCTGCTTCTAGTGGTGGGAAATCTCTTGTGGACAGTGTGGCTGTCACCACTGTTTGCCATTTTCCAGCACCAGGGGATTTCCAGCTTGAGCACTTTTGCAGTTCACAAATGTGGTATGGGAAGCAAGACGATGCCTTTTAACTCGGTCAAACTGTTGAGTCTGTGTGGATGAGAAAGGGTTTTGCCCATATTGGACCCTTTCAAAATGATGCCAACACAATCTCAGTCAAGTCCTGTGGAACAAAAATGGTCTTTGTTCTTGAACAAGTTGATGTGGGGATCAAGGTGACTTCTCACAGTGTTAGCAACACCACATTTCTACACGTGCTGAGTTTCCAGTACTGTACAAGAAGCCACTCTGAGAAGGTTGATTGGAAGTGGTCAGGATTGCTTTGCACTTTGATTTTGCATATTTCTGTTTAAATTGGAATAAGTGGTTGTATTTGAAATACTGGAGTTGGCAGTAACTGCAGAGTAATAAAATTGCTTTAAGGAAGACATGAAAATATTCTATTTGTTAGTAAGGCCATTGTTAATTTAATATAATTGGGTGTCAAGCTTCAGAAACCATCATATGCTATGTGTGTATAAAATACTTTTATTAATGGTATAAAAAATCCAATAACAACACAAGAAACTTCTGGTTGTGAGAGGAGAAAAATATTAGTGCCTTTCCTGACAGGGTTTCTTTTCACAAGGGATTCCCCTATGGAACACTAATCAAGTCTATTTAGAAAGGCCTTAATTAATTTAATTAAAATCTGTCAGATCAAACTGATTAGCCTGACATGCAGCCTGGTGGGAGGAAGGAGGCTGGTGCACGCATTGGAACTGTTGAAGTGGGCTTGCTGTCTGCTATCAGAGACCTATGGCCACTGCGGTGATCAAAGCCGTCTTTCATTGTCATTAGAAAACATTATGGCTCCCCCAGGCAAGTGATCTAGTTTCTTTTTGTTAGAAAATATTTTATAACTCCACAGCCCTGGCAGCTCAGGAGGGGACAGCAGGTACCTGGCTCTGTGTGTGATTGAAGGGGAGCGCTGCATGACCTTTCCTACCCTTCTGACAACGAGAATACTGATTAAACATTTCTCACCCCTTTGCCGTCCGCTGTCTTAGCCATTGGCCATGACCATTACCTCACAGGCAGGAGAGAGCCAAAGGCCATGCTGACAGGGGTGGCCATGCATGCTGGCAGTGGCCGTGGGTATTACTGCAGCAGAGCCTTCCCAGGAGCCATGTGTCTGCATAGGGCATCTTCCTTCCGATGACTGAACTCAGATGGGAGCTGAGGAACTGCACCCCCTGCTATCTGGCTGTGCTCATCCGAAATATGAAGAACCTCCTCAACCACACAGGCTTCTTAATCCTACGGCTGCTAATACTGATGTGTGTTTTCTATGGCAAACATCAGGGCAGCCAGCGTAATCTGTGTTTCTGGCCCGTTCCGTTTCCCCTGCCCCACACGTGTATTTACGGAGTATCTCTCATCTTCAAAGCTTTTCTTATAAACTCTTACCCATCGTTACAGTGGGATAGATCCATCAAAAGGGTAATAGCTAGTAAATGCTTAGGCCCAAATCCTGCAGGCGCTTCAGCATATGTTTTAGCTTTATCTACTGTAATTCAGGCTTCAGTGGAACCATTCACAGTGCATGAAGTTAAGCATATGTGAAAGTTAGGAATGGCAAAGATAAAATGGCATTCCTGTTTGCTAGAAATCAAAAGGTAGATGAAAACTGTGACCCCAGCTACAGAGGAACAGCAGTTCCTGAAGGAAGAGCAGCAGCAGCTGACATGAGAGACTTGCCAACAGAAGACCTGCCAGTGACATGTAAGTGGTCTTTATTGGTGAGAAAGGACCCTTCTCCTGGCAAAAAGCTAATGGGTGAGTTTCTCTGAGGGTGGAATGCTTTTGGGGCATCCATTCCCATTCACAGGGGTACACACATAGTGAGAGCGAGCATCTTTCTATAGTTCAATAGTATGTATTCAATATCGAGTACTTGGGTTCATCCAAGCTTTTTTGATAGTGAAATGAGAGAGGAGCATTGTTGGAAGAAACAGAACACTCTTTCAGTGTTAGCTATTTATTCTGACTTGTAGCTTCATGATTTTTTTTGGCCATGTCAGTTAAATTGATACTGATGTCCTTGAAATAGGCGAGGTAGCTGTAGTTTGAACACTGAACCTGCAGTAAAAAGGGTATGTTTGGTCAATTTGGGGTCGTAACCACTGGAGAAGCATGGAATGATTCAGGGTCGTAAGTGTAGGTAGGGCAGGTAAATGCGTAAGAAAATAAGCCAGTAGCAAACATATTTGTATTTTCTAAAATAATATATTTTGCCTTCTCTGCTACGTAAGCCTGTGCTTAGATGTGTCAACATGTTTTCCTTTACCTGCCAAGGGCTTCTTTGCTCCTGATCTTGTATTATGTCCATGCTGGCCCAAGGATCCACCCATGATGAGACCTTTTTCCGAGGGAATGTATTACACAGTGTCTGCATGATCTCTGTTGATGATGACTAAGCTCCAGCAGTTTCTTCCTAGTGGAGTACCAGATATCTTCCCGATTCCTTCATTATTTTTGTCTTAAGAGAATACAAACTGAATCCTATTCCACTGTACTCATTAAATTGGATTCTGCTCTAAATTTTATTTTACACCTATTCATCAGGTATCTAGCTTGAAAAACCTCAAGATTCCAGTCATGTAACTGAAAGTGCGTGGTTGGCTCAACACGTTGCTGTACTGCATGTTTGTAGATATAAATGGGCAAAAAGAAGGATTTTTAATGAGATATTTCTTAGTAGGGTTTTATAAAATTTGTGTCTTCCTATAAAGCAGCAGTACTAACTGTATGTACTATTTGAATCAAAGTGATTTTTATTTTTTCTGCATCTTTCCTTTCAGCTAGCATAATATTTGTGAGGAAATAATGCTGGACATTATTGATCTATTTTTTTCTTTTCTTCCTGGCTCCTAGGTCACAGTTTAGGCCCTAGTTCAGCAAAGTACTTAAGAAGAGGCTTATCTTTAAACACATGTTCAAGTCTCAGCAGAGTAAATGAGAATTAAGCAAATACTTAAGTACTTTACTGAATAGGGATAGAATTAAGAACATAGTTGAATGTTTTGCTGAATCAGGGCCTTAAAATTAAAAATTAATCTTATTTGTGCTACAAAGATTGGAAAACCAGGCACTAGCTTTGGATCGTGAATTAATACAAACCAGGAACAGGGTAGCACCAACTGTCACAAGAAAAAGGGTGTATAGGTGTAAAAATGTGGGAAGGCTGGGGTTGTTAAAATCACAGGTGGGATATAGGAGAGATGTGCGTTCAGTTCCTACGTCTGTTTTAGACTAAATTACTGGAGATTGACAATCCCTTTTGTCTCAGTCCTGGCGCTGGGTGAGCCCTGGCATGCATAAAAAGCCCTATAATGTTAATAGCTGCCATGGTAAATCTAAAGTTGCAGGAGAAGGGACTTAGTCTTTCTAAGCCTCAGTACATACTCTATTTGTCCTGTGAAGTGAAGGTAATGACGCTTCCTTTCTTTCACTTTGTGTCTCCCTTCTCGATCTGATTGCAAACTCTTTGAGGTGATGAGGCTTGTTTCTACACCTTTACTTGATGCCTGGCACGGTGCTCTTGCTTGTGGCTTCTAGATGGTTTTGTAATAAAAGCCCACAATAATAAATCTTGTGCTTTGGGCTTGACAAAAATTATGGAACATGATGGGGTATCATTGCAGCTAAAGTTTTTGTCAAGATTTAGCTTAATACAAAATAGTGGCAGTACTAAGTAGTGTTTTGACCAGCATGAGTAACATGTGAGACTCTAGCAAAAAAGATTTGAAGAACTGTGGTAACTTTCCAATATTTTTTAGGAAAACAGCTGCTGTTTTCTGCCACTGGAGTTGAGCTGCTTATGGATGAACATACGAGAATGAAACCTCTTTTGCATGGACTGGTTTTAGGGACGTCTGTTGAAACTGCAAACCTCTAGTACAAGTTTTTAGTGCCCGTGGATTCCTTCTGAGCATTTTTTGTACCAGTAATAAACATTTGAGTTTAATGCCTCAAAGCAAAGTAAGCAAAGTATTCAACAACCATCGTTTCTGCAAATGTGGAGCTTGTGCCGAAGGCTGGCTCGGTGTGCATCACAGTGTTCTGGGTTGCAACAGTCAGTGTTAGCCTTCAGCGATGCTTAGAGAACACTTACTGACCCAGGCACTCATCTTAAACTAAACTTCAAGTAAGCCTCGTGAGTGTAATACAATCTGCAAGGGTGCTAGCTAATGGTTAACCAGCTCTGCTGAAGCTGTGCTCCTTAAATAAATGCTATCAGTGTGGGATGAGTTGTCTTATTTGTGCAGACAGGCGCAGTGCAGGTTGGAGACTAATGCTTTCTTCTTGGGAGTAGAAGGCAGCAGGAAGGCTTTCACTGACTGCTCAAACAGGGAGGGGAAGGAAGGCATCACGTTACTAGAGCTGCTATTTTCAAATGAAGACAGGGGGGATGAGGGGAGTGGGCTCTCCGAGTATGTCCTGAAGTTCGTAGGGTGGCTGACCTCAACTCAGCTGTTACTTTGCTTTTTTAACTGACTATTCTTTGAACAGGTGCTTGATGCGGTATAGAGCTTCTCAGCATAGCTGGCGTAACTTTGCTTTCACGCTTTGAGGAAGGGGAGAGAAATAGGCAAGATCATGCTTTATGCAGGAGGTTACTGTGTGGAGATACTCTGTACGGTGAATGAAGGGGCAAGATAGTGCTGAAACTTTTGAGCTTTCTGTACAAGGCAAAAACCTAATAGATCAGGTGAGTCAAAACTCCATGGATCTTGCTTATATGCTGGGGGCTTTGAGAACTTTGTGGAAATTGCTTGTCATAAGGCATAAGGGGTTAAAATCTTGTTTCTGAATTTACTATTTACCAAGGCAAAAAGTGTATATTTTATATATGGGAGAGACCTCTCCCCCAACCACAGTTCTTGCAGTGCATTGCATGGTCAGCTTGATCAATCATCTTGGCTTATAAATGGGTACAGTTAGTATCTTTAATCTGAACAGATCTTGAACTGTTAGAAAAAATTATCGTTCTGGATGAGTTGTAATTGTCTCATTTTTTTAAATGGCAAACACAAATCCCCTCTATGCATTTGAAATAAGAAAAGTAGGCTTTTTTTTTTAGCATAAACAAATTATTCATTCCTACAGGTAGAAACACAGACTTCGGTATGGAAGGCTTCAGAGGCACATCTAGAGGGAAAGCAATGTATTTTGTTTTTTTCACGGTTACAGGCAGAGGAAGTTGGTATTTCAGTTTTTTGCCCATGGCTAGTAGAAGGTATATTAAGTACTTGAAAAATTGTCCCTCTGATTATTTTTTCAGTCTAACTTTTCCTCCCTTGATGAATTACGTGACCTACCTCTACAAACAAATTGAGATTGTTAGCTTTGAATAAAGTAATGGATTTATAACTCTATAGCATCTACTGCTGACAATAGAAGCCTCTGTTCAGGACAGAAGTTTAGAATTTGATGCATTTAAAGTATTTTTATTGACCAGATAAAAATTCTTTGTTAAAACATTGTTGGGCACTCAACTACCTCTTCATTTAGGTTATCCTTGCACTGGTGTAAGGACATTTAATTTAATTAAGTTCCCTGTGACTTAGTGCATTAAAGATGTGACAAGAAACAAAACTATGAGAGAATTAAAAGATAACTCTTTTATTTTTGTGTTGTTTATTAGCAGTATACTTCATTTGACTTTGGTTGCACAAAGGGTCTGACAGTTAAGTTAATAGTAAATGTCACTTTCTAGTTAACATGTCCTGAAAGCCTCAAGAGTACATAATGATTATTCTAAGAATCTTTCATTCACAAAATAAAATACATAGCTGTAAATCTTTTCTTATTTAGTCTTTTAAAATTACTATCAAAACCCAAAATCTTAATTTGTAGCCTGAAGTTATTTTGTTAAAATAATTCTTTCTTGCACTTACTCATGTATGAGTACAATTTTATACAATAACAAAATTGATTTATAATGGAGAATGAGATAAAAGTGAAGATACATTTTAAACAGATCAATTAAATATCGAAACACCTGAAACACAGATTATTTTGTTTTGTGAATTCTCCATTCACTTTTTTCTTAGGCAGAAGAATCACACATGGACTGTTTCTATGAATTATTGCGTTAGCTTAGGATGCAGAAAGGTTGAGACTATAAATCAAAATTTTTGAAGTGAATCTAAAATTAGGAATCTGGAATGAGAGGCTGGTTTTGGACTCCATGTTTGTAAAACAAAAAATGAACTAGCTATTTTGCTAGGAAATTCCTCTTTTAAACATAGCTAAGTTATAATTATCTCCTTAATGTCTTTTTGGATTCAAGTAATAAAGTCTAAAATGACTTTATGAATGCAAGTTTCAGGGTGTTTTTTGTTTTGTTTCACTAACATACATTTTATGGAGACTTAATGAGTTCCAGTGCACCTTCCAAATATTGACAGTGCCGGAGCTAGATAGAAAGCTCAGACCAAATCTTGAACCTCCTCCTGTTGGTTCTACAGACTGTCTGGAGTCCAAAGGTTATGAATTGCTTGTAAACTATTTCCAGAATAAAAGCCTGTGTGCCAGGACATCAGTGCTGGTATTGTGTTCTCTATTCTTTTCCTAATTTGCAGTTTCTCCCCACCCTGCCCCCGTGGATTCTCAATGGCCTGAATGGCTTCAGTCTACTTAATTCAGTGAAGGTATGCTAATCGACGTCAACTGAAAGCCTGTCCTGAGACCCCGAGACTTTTCAGAGATGTTAATTCGCTTAGTACTACACAACTGGGAAAAAAAAAAAAGGGTAGTTCTAAACTGCCCGCTCCTGAGGCACAAGTACTAAAACCCTGAATCCAGCCAGCTATTTAAGTGAGCACACAGCTTTTAATGGTACTGATTTAACAGAACTATTTTCTTTAACATTCAACACCATATACAAACGTGAAATAACCAGTATAATTTTTTAGCAGTAAAGCGTATCTTTGCAGCTTTTTTTCTCTGCTGGGTCTGGCATCATAGAGATTAGAAATTGTGTTCAAAATACTCTGTACGAGGCTGATCCAGTGGCCACTGAAGTCAATGGAAACCTTCCTTTGAGTCCAAATCTAAGAGAGTGCTTTGCTTAGCTCTGCAAGATGTGCATGCTAAAACAAAAAAGACCATTTAAGTCCTTAAACATGAGGCAGTAACTCACTGCTCAACCTACTGCTTTCCCAGAGTGTATCTGGACCCTTGTGGTGTAGGTACCTGAAGGAGAACCTTCAAGCTTGAGTTAGGTGCTGAGGCTTTCCAGATGGCTTACTGGGAGAAGACAGTGCTCAGGAGAGGACTCCCAGAAGCCAGCAAGCTCAGTCAGAAGCATCCCAAGTTCAGTTCAACAGCAGGATTTGTGCATTTTTGCAGAGTGGAGGATGGGATATAGTCCAACCCCATCCTCCCCCAGTAAACTGAATTGTCTGTCTGTACTTTGGATATCTTTTGAGGATCCAGGTTCAACCTGTCGAGCAGAAGTGCAAAATGGTAGATTTTCTCAATGTTACAAAAAAAAATAGGTCTAAATGAATATTTTTGTCTAAAGCCCTTTTCCAAAGAAACACTTTTGCTAGAGAGACAGGGAGCTTTCCACGGACAAACGCTGTATGTATTTTACTTCCAACTGTGATAAATTCACCTCTGTTTTAGTTCATTAAAAAAATGTCTCCTCATTTTATAAACATAACAAATAGTACTTATTTCCTTTGGCTGATTGGGTTTTGGACATGAAATTCCTGGTAAATTATTCTATTTAATTAAAGCATTTTAAAACCCCATGCATTTTTTTCTCCTGCATCAGTGTGTGGTTTTTAGTTAGTAAAATCAATGCTTTATTACAGTAATCAAAGGTCCCATGAGGGCAACTTATGTGAGACTTTAACTCTGAATTGATCCTCAAACTTGTCGCTTTATTCACCAGAAATAGCTTTTTTGGGTTTTTTTGTAAAACATCTTTTAACAAAAACTTTTTTCATATCAGAATTTTTTCATATTATGGCGTATACGCCTCATGGGTATACTCTAAATACCCTTCATAGCCAGCAGTGATCTTGACAATAAATCCTTTTACAAGGCTTTGAATGTTCTAAACTCTTAGTGAGATAATCCCAAATTTAGTGTGATAAATGTTTTCAAGAAATAGGCCCGCTGACTTTCTCAATCGGCAGGTCTGTTTTGTTCAGCATGCAGTTTCCAGGTACTCGGTATCTCGTGCTGCATAGCCCGTATCGCGTGCACGCCTATCTAATCTCACGGCAGGTGAGAAGCTGTGATTTGTGGGGTGTCTTATCAAAATACAGAAAAGTGATGAGGAAAGAATGATGATTGAGCCATATTTGGCCCCTACAGACTTAATTCTGTTCTGAAAAATAGGCAGCAAGGAATCAATGACTAATCTTCAGAGCTGTTAAAACCTTGCAGGTTGCATGGTGTGGAGGCGAGCCCTGTGGAGGGGAATTGCATGGGCCACCAGCGCCCCTGGCTCTTCAGGGGCCGAGCATCCCCCCGCGCTTGCCCAGGTCTGTTTGTCCAGTGATGCAAGAGTTTGCTAATTAAACAGTTCACAGTGGTGTTTGGGGCAGAACCTGTGGACATTTAACCAATTGAACAATTTATTGCTGTAATTGAAGGGGTTAGCTGGTGTTTATTAACTAGCCTTCCTGTCACGTTCGAATGGCTGGACTAACCCTTGGTCCCTGACTTGTTTTCAAGTGTCCCACCGGTGGTGTTGGCGGTGCGGTTGTCACTCTTCAGGCTGCTGCTTCAAGGCCAATACTTCACTCACCCCCTTTTGCAAATTCAGCAACATCATTGGGCATTTCTTTTCCTTGCGGGGGGCAAGTGTTTTATTACAAAGTACTATCCCTTTAGAGCAAAAAGGAAATTTTATCTTAGACAATAAATAAATTGGCGTAATTTGGAAATTTCAGCAAACCATTTCTGGCTTGAAAATGGGTGTTAGGCTTTGAAATTTCAGCGTAGCACTAGTATATTTTCCTTTTATGCTCATGGTCACCTCTCCTGTCTCATTGTCATTAAAGTGGGTTTGGGACTAAGATAAAAGCATCAACAGTGGCGTACAGCAGGGCTTCCACTCAAACCACAGAGGCACATGCAGTTTGGGACAGAAATCTATTCAGGGGAACAATGAGTCCTGATGGTGATAACAGGCTGCTTCTCCCCCTTACCCATGAAAGCTTCGATAACTAGAACTAATTGGCCGTTCCTGAAGTGCAGTTAGCAGGGATATTAATCTAGGCCTGACAGGTGTGAAAATGTGTTTCTTTGAGTCCATTCAAAAGACAGCCTATCTGATCAGCCATAGGGGGAGCCTGAAGCAATTGTGTCTATAAACTTGCAAGGCTTTAGTTTGTTGAAACTGAACAGCCGGGTTTTATTAATCGCATTTGAGTTGGACGACATTAACTCAACAGAAATGGATGGGAGGAAGTTAACTTTTATACCAACATAATACTTGGTATTACTTCCATCATCGGGAAAGGAAATGCTTGCTTCCACCTTCATTTGGGTACGGGAAGAACAGGGAAGACTTTCCTTCTAATTAAAATATTTTTTTTAAATAGGTCTGAATTATTTTGCATTAACAATCATTCAGTGTTCCCCCTCCCCCATTCACTTCTAGTGCAGTTTGATAATCTCCATTTGTAATGTTTGCTACTTTTCTCATTTCGTTGTTCTTCCTTCTGCTAGGCACAGCACATAGCAGTGACTTTAAAACGTGATGCCACCAAGGTGGCATTCTCATCAGCTGTGCAGGTATGAAGTAGTACTAATGTGACAGTCTGTTTCAGGACTTGTTTAAGGAACTCTGGATGGATACATCACTAGTAGTTCAGCTTCGTTGTGGCTGGTGTAAACAGGCACAGCTCAGTGCAGCCGCACTGATTTATATGTGCCCAAAGATCCTGAATTCAACCAGCAAGACTTATTGTGGAATGCTGAAAGGGTTCCACCTGAATCTGCAGATGGCTGCTTGTGCTAGTCAGCTTAGAACTAAATGAGGAAATTTGTATTTCCTGTTTTGATTAAAAGGGACATTCACAATATAAGAATAAAAGACAAAGCCTACCCCAAAGACATGCATCTGTTTTACATAAAACAAAAGCATTATAAGAGTGAGAAACTGCTTGAAGATGGTCTTAATACTGAAAATAGTGTGTGTTCATGGGCATAGACATGCATGTATACTGCTCAGTCAGCTAGAATTTTTCCGAAAGGTGGGGAAAGATTCTGTTTTATTATATATGGTCTGCTCTGACAAATGTATGGATAATGCTTTACTACTTCATCCTTCTGGAAGTATCCAAATGTCTGACCACTAGTGATAATTCTTAGAAACATCTTAGAAGATTTCCTAGAAAAGCTGAGTCTAGAGGATGTCTCCCTGGTCACTTAGCCCAGTCTCCTGATGGGAAAGGCAACTTCATTAAAAAATCATTTTACTAATGAACAAGGCCTGTTTTACCAAGGCTAGGAGGTTTTCCCCACTGCTGTGGTGGCAAAGCCCCCCTCAGACTAGAGAACTTCTGGCCCAAACTTGCTCAGTTCAGTTTCTGTGAAAATCTTCAGCTGAAAAAGCTCAAGAAATAGCTCCTGGCTGTTTACTCCATGACATATTTATAGAGCACAACCATATCCTTTTTTCCCAAAACCAGAAAGCAAGAAAGATCATGCTTGAGTTGCATAATGGAACAAGGTTCAGCAGCCTTCAAGAGTATAAGCAGTGATTGAGGTATCCTTAGAAATGGTCTAACTATGTCCCTGGACTTAAAATTGTGCACCTCACGACACTATGCTCTTCCACAGTCAGCAGGCTTGGAGCTGGCTCTGCACACTTCGCAGCAAGTGTGCTGCATGGTGTGGACGTGCTCTTTTGCAGCTTTTCTAAGAAAGGCTCTGCATTTTCTAAGCTATTGCCATCTAAATCAATCTTGATTCAACGCAGATGACCAGCATAGGAAATGACATCTTCCTTTTGGAGCAATAGCAAGGTTTGTCATTTCTTTGGAACCCATTGCCCTTCCATCAGGACATCTGAATTTTCTAGCAGATTTACAGATTTAGTATTAAATTCCTGACTTAGGATGGCAAGGCAGTCTTTTTCTTGATTACCCTAGATGGTGCAAAACATACAAGAGGAAGGAGGGTCTTGTGATTGAGACAAAGGGCTGTGATTCAGGATGTGTGGGTTCAGCTCCTATCCCTGCAGTCTGCTTTTAGTGAAACCTTGGCAAAGTCATTCAATCTCTTCCTCTTACGCAAAATCTCTGATTCTTTCTGTCTTTTCTATTGAGCGGAGAGATTCTTGTCAGCAGCTGCACATTTGTGTGCCTTCCCCATCGTCGTTGTCCACTAATGCAAGCTGCATTCTCACATTGGGGGAGGAGGGTTTTCAAGTATGGGAATTTTGGGGTCCGTTCGCTTTTCCATCTCTCCCCCAGTTCTCCTCCCCCAACACCTCCTGTTCTCCACCGTCCCTTCCAAACTGCCCAGAAGTGGAGAGGAAGAGAAGGGCTAGCTTTCTTCCTCTCCACTATGAAGCCAAAAAGTATATTATCAGTCTCCTCTTAACCAGGCGTGGGAACAAGATTATTCAAATTGATGTCAGTTGAGTACGAGTTCAGCAGTTTTGCAAGTTGCAGACTAAAATTATTGGAATTACCCAGAGCTAAGTGGTTTGTTGTAGCTGGAAATTGGAGAGTCTCTGGTGTTTATGCCATTGTTTCTGGTAGAAGGGATAAATCCTGCTGCTTCACCTCTCCACCCATTTTATGGACTAAAAGGGTGTGCAATGGAGATGTTTGTTCATAGTTGCTTAACCTCAAATGGTTTGGGCAGTTACTTTCTTCATACCTCAGTTATATTTTCATTTCTATTCAGAGTTTTCATTAGCAAGTAATTTTGTGGCTACCCAGAGTGACATTTAGTAATTTCATTGAGATGTTTCTCCCTTAGAAATCTGAACTGTAATAATGCAGTAAAACCTGCTATTGCTCAAGAGATATCAGAGCAGAAAAAATCAGTGATTAAAATAATGGCTAAGTAAGCACCGATGTGATAGAAAGCTGTAGCTCTTTGCTACGCAACTGGTGAGAAATAAGAGAATGAATAATAGCTACCAGTGTCCCAAGTTTGAAAAGTCAGAGGAAATGGCAGCAAGGAAAAGCAAATGAAGATGGATGAAACCTCAGGAGGGTGAAGGGAGACGTCATCCACGCTGGATGGGGCTGGGCGGCTGACTCCTGGGTCACCTCAGCTGTTGCTTTTCGGAGTGGTGTTTTGAAAGGGCGCAGTTTGGGAGAAGTGCTTCCTGGCTGCCACTACCGCCCACCACTTGCAGATGCTGCCTGTGGGTCAGGGGGAGGTCACCGCCAGTTAACTCAACACCTCCAGGGAGGAGAAAGCTCTTGGGGATAAATGCCTTGCTATCACTGTCTAAGAGAACTCGCAGATGCTTAACTTGCCCCTTTGCTTTGTCCTGAAATAGGTTTCCTTGGCCTCGTTAGCACCGCCAACCAATACCTCTCCCCTTGCTCAGTACAGCGGGTTCAGCATCAGTTTCTCCAGCCTGGTGGTTGGCTCTTCTCCTGGCCGGTCCCTCTCCCCATGCTGTAGCCAGGGCTGGGCTGCCCACAATTGCCTCACCGGCACCTCAGCGAAGCTGCCGGGGACCAAGCGAGACCCCAGGGTCCACAGAGGCAGCAGAGTCCCGCAGACACTTGAGTACCCCCAGAGTTTGCCCTGTGTGGCATGGCATGCCTCACGGTCCCACGGACCTTAAAACAAGGCCAGCTCCCCAGTGCCATGGCACTAGCAGCTCCCAGGCTCAGCGCCAAAGGGAAGAGGAAGCTCTTGCACATCCATCTGCCTGTGCTCTGAATGCTGTAAGTGGTGATATCAAGGGTGACATCAAGAGGGGATAGGCTGAACTTAAAGATGGACGGTGCTTGCTTATATAAATGTAAAGCTAGTATGTTCAGCAAGCTGCATTGAGTCCTGTAGCTCTCCGGAAGTGCAGCAGTTGCACTTAAATCACTGTGTTTTGAAAAAAGTTAAAGATGCAAATAAATGGCACAAGTAGCACAGGAGCCCATTTCTTATATGTACCTAAAGGTACCCAAGAAATTAGTATATTTTATGTTGCTCCCATGTTTTTGCTTCTGAGAGCTCACAGGTGAGCCTGGGTGCAGATGCTCCCCCGTTTGTTACGTCCTGGAATACTGTTTCCTCAGGCTTTCTCAACTAGCTGCACGGATTCGAGGGCAAAAGTCTGGGAAACATAAAATGCTGAGGCAGGGGGATTGAACTCTGCAAAACCTCTGCAGGTTGCAGACTGCTCTGTTCTTCTCCATAAAAGAATTTAGTAGGCATATATTTTATGTGTGTGGGTACATCAGTAGATGCGTAAAAATACATATGTCTGTTTTCAATAAAAGTATTCCATGATCTAAACATCTTCCAGATAACATCTTAAAAATCATAGGCTTCACATTTTCTCCAGCAGGCTTGTTCAGGGAAACGAAAGAGGGTGCTTGACAAGATTATGGTGTTGCTTCTATACGTTTCCTTTATTCTTGTGGCTAAAAGGAAATTACAATGTGTTGTTAAGTCAAAGCGTGGTCTGTGGAGCTGAACCAAAAAACCTTTAAATGGACTAAAATTCCCCTTCTGATAAAAGGGAAAACTACACAGCAGAGAGACAGGATATCTTTAATTTAAATAGTGGGTTTAGGTATATTAATTTGAGTTCAAAGCATCTTTCAAAGGGTATGATGCCCACATTTTTAATTTTACCTAATACTGAGCATCTGGTGTGGACTGGTTTGTGGTACTGAGAGCAAAAGGAAATACATTACTCATAGATGAAAGGAGTGAGGGGGAATCACTGTCCTGACTAAAAATAGCCTTTTTTCCACCAGTTAATATCAGCTGGAGGTTTGATTAAATAGTAATTGTCTAGAAAAAGACAATAATTGAGTGTGACTGTTTCCTTTCAGGGGCCAGGCCCAGGTGGTGAAAGTTATGTATTGTCCTTCAGATAAGGTCCTGAAAGCAGTTTTCCTGGATGTCCACTGAGCCCTTCTGCAAAACGTCCTTTCTGGGTGCTGAGCTGCAGACAGACAAAATCCAGGCCTTTTCACAGGGCAGCAGCAGCTTTTGGGGATGTAGCGCCAGAGGATTTTATGGCTGCACTGCAGATACAAGCTGGCTCACCTCTTTGGCTGGAACTCTAACCCAGAGGCGCAGAGATCACAAGAGACAAATGGCTTGAATTAGGAAAAGGGGTTGACATCTATAAAAGTCAGAGCACATCCAGTAGGCAACATGTGTAATAAGACTATAACATTATATCTAATAGGGAGATTGGAAAGCTGTCTAAAAAAGTGCAGCTTCCGTTCAGATCTGCATGTTCAAAAACAAAATACCGCAGAGTAATGCTTTTTGGGTGTCGTGTTCCCCCCCCCCCCTTAATTTATTGATCTGAATCCCTATGGTCTTTTGCTAAAAATCAGTCCATGTTTTTCAGATACTGGTAACAACTTTGCCTAGCTTTATTGGAGCCTGTAGTGAAGAAATGTGTATTTCTGTGAGGCTAACAATATTTCGCTCTAGATTTCTGTAATGTTATTCTCTCTGAATGACCCTTTTATGCTTCATAACATTAACACTTACCATTTGTCTGTGTCTTTGCATATTATGAATATTTAAGCATTATTTAATTGACCTTTGCAAGTGTCCAGTGAGCCAGAGAGCCATGAGATGGAGCCGGGCAGGAAATGCTTTTTCTGCCTTGTGAAAGTTTTCAAATTGCTACTTATTCTGAGTGGAACGGACTCAAAAATCTGGGGAGTTGTTCGCGGAGGAAAAATGGAGGAGGAGAGAGCACGAGAGACACACTGGTTTGCTGCAAAACAGCCAAAAGTCACGGAGTGCTCCCTGGGGAAGGGATAACTTATCGTTTCAGCCCTTTGTCCCTTTTGGTGAAGGTTTGGGACTTTAGCCTTATGCCTCCACATGTTGAATAAGGACTGTAATGGCTGGGCCAGAGTCAGGCCAGCTCTGCTGGGTGGCCTTGGGGACTGATGCTCGGAGTGGTCACCGTAGCCTGCTGGCAAGAGCAACTCCAGAAAGCTTTGCTGGCTGTGGCTCGGACCATCTTTTCTCTTGCATTCCAGGTAAGCAGTCTCATTGCCAGGTGAGGCTGAGCTCTCATCCATCCAGAAATATCACTCTCTTGAAAAGCAGTATGCATATTCTACTGGGAAGCCTGGGTTTTGGCCATTCAATTTTTCAGGGGAAGCTGACCCCTTGGGTAAGTAAGGGTGATTGCTTCAAAGCCACGGCAGAAATTGATACCATATTCAGTTTGAGAATTCGGATGTCTTCATTCTGTGGTTTAAACCACTAGACCACACTCTTTCTGAAATAGGTAGGAATATTTGCATTTTTATATAAGGAAACTGAGACACGGAGAGGGTACGAGGCATGCCAGAAGCCACGTAAGAAGCCTGTGGCAGAGCTAAGAACAGAACCCAGGTTTCCTGATACCAGCACCTGTGATTCAGCTACAGCACCCTGTGAAGGCAGGACAGGAAGGAGCAAAGAGATAAAAATTGAATTTCCTCTGATAGTGGAGACTCTTTTTGCTACAGTTTGTGTTTTCCATTATATCTAGAACAAAGATAATGTCAGATTCATTGCTGCATCCCTATAGTCTTAATTTTTCTTTTCTTTAACGGTTGCATTTAACAATGAATTTATTGCATTGGCATGTACCTCGGGAAACTGCTGGCCTTGTGCTAGCTACAGATTGGTGGGCTAAAATGAGGGACTGCCCATTGAGACTGCCCAATCCTGGTCTGCAGGGGCCACAGAGGTTTCTTCACCTCTGGGAGGCAGCCTGTATTTTAAAGTAACTAGAGCCTGAAACTGTTCAGGTACAGCACAGTGTGCTGAAAATTAACACAAACTTTAAAGAGAGGGAGAGTGGCCTTCAGCTGACAAGAAGAGTGAGGAGTTTTTCTTGTGGCAACTCTAAATATGTAGAAAATACGTATGAAATTTTAAAGGTCGTGTTAACCATGAGTTCAGGAAAGCATGTATTTTCCTGTCTTCCTTTATTGCAAATATAGTGGAAAACCAGTACAATTCTGTCCACACTTATCAACGTGTTTTAATATAAAAAATTGGGGTCAATAAGTCATTTGAAAAGAGGCTAAAATGAAGGAAGATTGAGAGTTCATCGCTTCCATATTTTGAGCCTGCAACTTCCAAAATCAGAGGCCTAGTAATCCTAATGGATTGACTTCCAAAATTCCTTGGATTTGTATTGCTGGACTTGTCTCTCTCCAAGGCTTAGCTGGATCCCTGCAGATAGATTTTCAGGTTTATATGCCGTAATTCCACTTAGTCCAGCTGTAAACTTGTGGTGGCTGAATTAATACATTATATAGGGAAAAAAAAAAAAAGGAAAAAAAAAAGAGTATACCTACAAAACCCCTCGCTTGTATATCAAATCCTGAGGGGGGAAAACTGGGCATTTCAATTAGTTGGTTGTGTGGCCTGATTGAAGAGCAGCCCTGTGGCTAACAAAGCTTTGTCTGTAGTATCAGCTTGCTCCTCATCCACCAGGACAAATAGAGTGGTTGGTCATTAACGGGCTAGCCATCGGGTAGGGGTTTTGTTCTTAAATGGGAGCTTTGTCTTATCCCTGCTGTTTAAGCCCTCTCCAAGCACTCCTCACCTGTCATATCTGTCATACATTTAATTCATCATGCTCTCTGGTCAAAAGCTACACTGATAGTATCAAAAGAAGAGGAGGGGGCTTCTTATAACTTTAGCGATCAAAGGAGATTACCAAGCAAATAAGATTTTAATGAAGACGGCAGGTTTGGAAAGGAGAATTTACTGCATTGCGAGTCGCTAACAAATAAAGGTTCTTCTTATCTGTGTAGTATTTGAGAGCAGAATCCCAAACTACTACAGAAAGGAGGATGGATACATGTGTTGGTTCATGGTTTTAATTAAAAACATGGAGGGAGGAGACATGCAGGGGAAAAAATCTATTATATTTCACTTACAAAAGTCATTTTTTTAATCTGTAAATATGATAAGCGTAGCAGACTGTGTTTAAACACAACGGGTTTGTTGCAATAATGACAAATCCATCAAGCAGTTTGCCACTGAACTGGTATTGTCAGGCCAATGCTCTCTGTTATTTGGCCTAAGTTCCAAAATATCAATCACAATATTGAAATACACTCGGCCTTGCTGTAACCACTCAAGACACAAAGCAGGCAGGCAGTTGTGCAGACGCCCAGAGATTCCCGTGATCGTGCATGACGGAGGCCAGAGAGAACAGGAACGCACCTTTTGTGTTGGTGGGTGTTTTCCAGGAAGGCATCCCTGTGCCAGGGGTAAGCGAACACCTTCGGTTGCAGGTTTGCACAGAACACCACGTGCTGCCCCATGGTGATTTGTCGTGGAATGCAAGCCTGCAGCACCTGGCCCTTAATTCACAATTATTTTCTATTAAACCTGCATTCTTTCCACAGAGGAATTACCCCATTTGGGACTGTCAGTCCAGAACACTTACTCTGTGTTCTGTTAAAATGGAAACAACCAGTGGAGAACTATCTGTTGCAGTTCTTACTGCTATGGCATGCAGTAGTCAAGTGTTGCACAGCCAGTCGTTCAGCAAAGATGCTCAACTGGAAACATAAAGCAGTGCTTCAGCCACCGGCTGGCATCTGTGCAGTGTGTAGAGCCAAACCTGCCCTGTTAGCAGCAGAACTAGGCAGCTTTATTTTCACAGTTTTTCCTAGTGATGAAAAGAAAGCCTCTGCAATTGCTGGAGTCTTTCATACAAGAAGGGGTAGTTGTTTTATTAGCACAGATGTTAACATCTTTACTTAAAAGACAAGGAGGAAGTGGCTGCCTAGGTTTCTTTAAATGGAATTAAAAACGTGGGGTCCGGGAAGGAGATCACAAAAACATGCCCGAGCTTGTCAGCCTTTGGGTTTGGGTGGAAAACTCCAGTTCTCACTTTCCGCTGAGTAATACTGAGAGCTCATTATTTGTGTGGTTTTCAACCTAGCTACGAATTATGAATGACTTATTTAAGGAGTGATAAACTATGGGCCTGCCCTTCAGCTATGCGGCGGTCCCTACAGCTGAGGTGTTTTATATTCAGCGAGGAGATGGGCCTCAGCATCCTTCCAACATTGGAGCTGATTTCTTTCATTTTCAGTTGTATTTCAGCCAGTATCCATCCCTTCAGTTGTTCTTCTGTAGCCCCTGAGATCTCCAGATATGCAAGGCACAATGAGCTAGTTTTACTGAAAGAGAGAAAAAAAATCTCATGCTGTCACCTGGTGACATGAATTTAGCAGAAACAAAGTCAGACCCAGATTTATTTGCAAGCGAAGACGGGATAAGGATACAGCCAGCACCCGTTCAGAAACTCTGCTTGAACCTTGCTCGGAGTAAGCATGTTAACAAATAGCTTCTAGACCGATTTGCTTGAACCAATAATGATAAAACGCGTGTGTGAATAGGGCGTGAATTTATCTGATAACTGTGATGAGACAGTACGGCAGAGGCAGCTGCAGCAGGGCTCTCCTCAGAGCTCACACCAGTTCAGTGGGTGGGTGTTGGTGGCACTGCGAGTTGTTCTGCAAAACTCTGCCCTGTAAACAGGGTTGGCATGTGTGCCAGACGCAAACATTTGCATTAACTGTTGGTTTAAGGGCCTCCATGCTTTTACTCAGCTGGAAGCCGGGTTTTTTCCCCTTTCTTTTTCCCCTCTGTAAGTTAAGGAGGAAAAAGGCTGACTTACAGTATCATCTTTCCCTTCACAAATTAGAAACTCTGGGAAGGTGCATGGGTTACTTGAGGTATGGACTAACTGTCTTGACTAATGTGTTCTGCTTATAGATCTCACGAGGTATTTGCAGGACCAAAGTACTTATGTAAAGAAGTGTTTTTTAAAATAACCTAAGTCCACATGACAGTATATAAAAGTCAAATGACAGCAATTCATGAGTTATTGTTACAAAACTAACCTTTCAAGTGAGCTCCTAAAATACTCTGTGGTTGCAGTTTCACTTAAGGAATTTACTTTTAAGCCACTTTCTCCAAGTTTAAATCTGTCTACAGAAAACTTCAAAAACTACCTTTTTTTTTTTTTTTTTTACAAAAAGAGAGGGAGAAAAACAGCATGCTTTTTTCTGTGTTGAAGTGCATGCTTTGAAACGTATCACCCCATACCTGACTGGAATAAACAAAAATTAATTTACCTTCAGAAACTGGGCATTGGTTTTCTTCGACAGAACAAAAGCCACGGTGACAACACTTAGAAACGCAATACGTCAACTGCTCTTATAGCTCATACTTTATTCTCTGCATCAAAGCTCTGGTGGGGGGGAGAAAAAACAGAGAGTGAGAGAGCGAAAGAGTCAAGCTCTTCAGAGCCTCTAATGACGCGTGCCAAACACGTGGAAGGTAAATCCCCTAATTCAGTCTATTCTTTCAGCATTCCCTGGCGGGCGTCCAAGCTAAATATTTCTGCCGGATAAAAAATGCACCCTCGTATGCGGCACTTTCTTAACAGGATGGCTCTCCGGCTTTAGCAGAGGGGGCTTCTCTGGGGGAAAGCCAACATGTGTGTTCTCTTATCTATTTATTTATTTTATTAAAAAGGGGCTTTATGGGCTGTGATTGGATTAACTTAGTGAACCCTGGAGGAAGAGGAAAAACAAACTGGGAAGCTGGTTTAGCACCCCCACCTTTTTGTCATCTTCTTTTGGGATTTCCTGGCTGGCTGCCACCTTGAGCCTGTTGAATGTTCTTTAGATCAATCAATTAAAAAGGCTTTAATATTTGGGTGATTGGAACGCAACATATGGACTGCTGGTGCGGATGTCATGTGGTGCGTGGAGTTAATTGAAATGATTAATAGAGGTGTTAGGTTCTTCAAGACTAATTGAAGAAAGAATATAATTGGAAGCATGGACTAGCCATTATTGTTGATTTTTTTTAACATATTGTGTTCCTAGGACAGTTTTATGTGTTTATGAGCATGCAGATGGATTTTGTTCAGATTTCTTCAACACAGTGATTTACAAAATCACATTTACAGTACATCCAAAAGTCAAATCTATTGTTATGTAAATTGATCTGAAAAAATATTTCCATGTCTCTTGTCTGTTTCAGTAACCAGCACATACACTGAAATTCTGGTACCTGTTTGTCTTCAGGTCCTCCTCACTAGACTTAAACCAATGTACCCGGTCTCGCTGTTATCTGTGGGGTTACAGCATCCACCCTCAGAAACTGATCATGAGCCTCCAGAGGTCTGTTAGGGCACTCCTCTCTCTGCACAGTGAGTTGTGATAATTTACGTTCTTCCGGTGTCCCAGAACACTGCAAAGGTGACAGGTATTTCAGGAAAATAGCATCTCAATCATATTGCCCCACACCTTGTCAGCGTGACCATATTTCAAAGAGATCAGGTTATCTAGACATCAGACCAGCAAAAGCCTGGCTTTGACAGTCAGAAAGAAATGTGAAATGAGAGAAATTCAGAGGATTTAACTGAGATCAGATCTTTCGGCCTCTCTACCTTCTTTAAGAATAATACCTAATTGTGAATTTTTACCAAATCTGTTAAGCTATAGCAAAACACAAAACAAAAGCCATGAACTGGCTGCAGAGGACATCTGGCAGCAAGAAGAGGGTACAAAGAATGTGCCTTCTGAAAGTCATCCCACTGCACAGGGTAGCTCTCAGGTCAGAAATGGGGAAACTGAGAAAATATGACAATCTCTCGTCTGCAGTCAGCAAGCATGGCTGGCTGCCTGAGCACCGTGCAAGGACGAGCAGTGTCGCGTCCTGCTTGCTGCTGGGCTGTGGTTACGAGTGCTGTAGCAAACTTTCAGCTAGGGGTTTCTTAAGACTGAATATCATGACTTAAATAACTTGTGAATCTGCTAGAGGGCAAACATTTACCTTTGGAAGAAGAAAATCAGGCAAGATGGTAATGGAGTGTTGATCCAAAAGGTAAGTCAGTTCTGACTTTGAAGGACAGATAAGCTGCTTTTTGAAGCACAGTATTTTCACACCACCCATCTTTTTGCCTGCTTTTGGGAAGAGAGAAAAAGCTTATGCATAATTGTAATGTTCTGGAAGAGAACTGTCTTTCTGGAAAGGACACAGAGATTTTTCTCTGTTTTCCTTTGCAGCCTATGTATTCATGCCTCTTTTAGTCAGAAAGTTTATTCTGCAGCCCAGAATAAAATGAACAGAGAAGTGATAGATAAGTTTAGAGGGGCTTTGTTGTTGGCTTAGAAGAAAAGAGTATAGGATGGTTTTAATATTTTAGTGTCTTCCCACACAGATTTCCAGTGATGCTTTGAAGGCAACTGTGTGTCTGCAAAGACTTTGAGCCTCCCCGGAAGATGTGGCCTGTCTTTTGTTCAGATCTGAGCAAAGCATTTGTAGAAAGGAAGTGGCTGTCCTGTACTGGGGGCTGAGAGGAAGGGAAGACATTAGGTCTGATTGCAAGCTTCCCGTACTCCCTGTTGCCTCATTTGTGTGCACGTAGTGCTAATAGTTCTAGATGAGGGGATATGCTGGGACAGACTGGTGCAAATTAATCTTTAAAAATTTCTGTTATGGTTATTTAGTGACCAGATTAGTCACTTAAGGATCTGGTTTTATTGCAGCAAGCTACTGCAATTAGACAGTCACTTGTTTATTTTTTTAATCTTAACAGTGATGAAGAATAGTAGCATCAGCATTTTTGTTGTCTTCATTGTCCTTTAGGATTTAGTATATGAAAAGGAGCACTTTATGTGAACTTGTTGGAACAGGAGCATCCTCTCTGTTTTTATCAAACCTTGCCATGTTGTATAATTGATACAATTCTAGTGCACTGGCCTGGGCCACTGAAAGAGGAATAGCAGGCCAAGGAAATGGGGTTTAAATCTATGCATGTGCTTTGTATGTGATGTGTACGTGACAGTAATATTCTCATTCTCATACAAAGGAGAATGTTCAATAAGGTGCCCCTAAAATTAATTTTGGGAAACTGATCTCTAGTATAAGCAGGGCTGGTAGCATCGCCTGTAGCTAAAGGCAGACAGACCATTTGCATTAGGAGATCCCACTTTCAGGTGCTCATAAATCTACAAAATTCTAAATGTGTGGCTTAGTTGTTTCTTCTGTTTTACTTTCCTCAGGTTGTATTTTTCCCCAAAACCTACTCTGCCATTTCCAAGAACTTGGCTACAGAAAAAAATGTGTTGCTAACATTAAAACTGTGATGACTTTTCTTTTGAAAAGTAATCTCCACCATAACAGCCCCCATTTTTTGGAGTAGAAGTTTGAATGACAGGTTCAGTGGCCTGAGGAAGGACAGGGTATGTGGCAGGGGAGAGTGGTGGCCGTTGTGGTCAGGGATGCTTGCATGCTGTCCCTCTGCCAGGAGCACTTCCTGCCTCCTGGATCTGCACATGTGCTTCACTTATGTTGGGACTCTGTCAAGAGCAGGACCAGGACACACACCTGTCACCACCTCCATCTCTGACTCCCAAGCCCAAGAGAATTGCTTTTGAGCTAGAAGCCAGCCTAGACAACCGGCAGAGCAGCCCCCTCAGGAGCAGTAGGAGGACGTCATGGCTCACTTCAGTGAGTGAACGCTGTTGGGTCTAGAGGCAAGCGCCTGAACTGAGAGGAGAAGAGTGCATGTTCAGTGCATGCTTACTGCAAACCGTTCTGAGGCCAGATAGTCATCAAAAGGAGCTGTTTTTAAAAGCCCATGGACAAGAGCTGAACCTGGCAGGGATTACGAAGGAGGAGAGACTGCGCCTGGAGATCAGCAGTGTCAGGGAGGAAGGAAACTGAGAGTAAGGTTGGTACAAGACCAAGGGATTTATCTTTATGGGTTATTGTAGATGAAGGCGAGCAAGCTCAGTGTTAAAAGCGGGTGGGATGTAAGCCAGCTCTGATCCAAAAGCTGCCTGACTGCATTAGCACGGCGCTAAGCCCAAGCTAATATATCCGGCTTCTCACCAGGGCTTATTAGCTCGGGCTCAGTGCCATACTAACATAGTCACAGGACTTCCAGTTGGCTTGACACCATGTCTGCTCCAAGTGTGAACTGAGCTCACCGCTATGTGCCTGCAGAGGAGCACCAGGAGATGCCTGGAGACTTGACTACGCCATGCTGCTGTTCAGGCTGTGGAGGCCAGGCCTGCTTGTCTGTGGGAAGGGGCAGGTGGGGGTGGCAAGTGTACCCTGTTTGCTTAGATTGGGAGGGGAAAGAAGTGCAGTGCAGATGAGGAGCCAGGAGGTACTGAAACTGGCTTGATGAGAAGACTTGGCACAAGGAGCCTGGGTGTGGGGAAGGAAACTGGGAGGGACTGGAAAGGGAAACTACAAGAGGGCTCAGGAGGAACAAGGTGAAGACTTGCTGGGCAAGGAAACTGATCAGAAGTCTGAGGCAAGGTCTGGAAGATGGGCTGAGACAGGAAGAGAGAGGAGGAGGGACAAACTCCATACCAAATCTGGTATGAAACCAAGATGCCTGGAACCAGTCATTCCTCTGCTTCCAGCACGTCACCTGAGGGAACCCACCAGCAGAAGTGTCCTATTCCTTTCAGTGCCTGTGCTGACCTTGCCAAAAACAACCGTATGGTTGCTCTGAGCCAGGTCTGTTACCTCCCCTGCAGAGGTTTGCCCATGGCAGATCAGAATATCCCAGCTCTGCTGATGATCCGTGTGGGTGTCGGTGTGATGCCAGGTTGTGGGATCTCTGCTTTTTCTATTTGCAGTTTCAAAAATCAGTGCAAAAACTGTTGAAGAACATTCTTAAAATTGAAAACTCAAGTTCTCTAGAGTTTAGGGTGTTTGCCTAACCCCAATTTGATCATCTTATGCATTATGATACAGCCTCTAATGACTCACTTAATTACTGTTTTTTCTACTAGTTTCTTGCCTCATTCAGGCATCAGGCGAGCTTGCTGGGGAGATGAATTGGGGTGGTGTAATAAAATGTTATCTTTAAGACACCTCTTCCCCCCATCTCATTCGCTGCAGCGTGAGGAAGTAAAACAGTCGTGGTAGGAAGAAGTGTTGCCCTTCTCAGGGCAGGTGACCTCTGCTCTGAGGAACCAAGTGTTATTTCTGCCCATGATTCTGAATAAGATTCATGCCAAGTCACCTCAGCAAAGCTGTTTGCAGGTGGTCATTAATTTTGATGTCTTCTGAGTGCCTGATGTGAAGCCGTGCAAAATACAGAGACATCACAGATGCCTGGAAGAGAAATACTTTGAACGTAGAAAGTAATATACCATGCTGAGTAAATCAGCTGCTCTGCATCCCCAAATTAAGGTACGCTTTCGATGCTAATGTCACTGTGTCTCCATACCCTTTCTGCAAGCGAGAATAGCAGTAATATCTTCATCAGCACAGAGGGGGGAGGTAATGTGAAAATCAGATGAGTCATCATTTGGTATTTGTGAGGCATTCAAGTGCTGCTGTTGTGATGAGCGAAGTGGAAAAATAAAAGACAAAATTGGTTTGTCTTCCATTTGAATGGTGTGTGGTAAAGGTAAGGCACTGGGCCTTTCAAGGACAAAGATGAGGAAGAAAATCTGGGAAAATTACGTTTTTAGACAGCACTCTTCTTTCTAAACACTGAACAAGGAAGAGATCTGGTGGGGAAAAAAGATGGTGCATCGTACGCCAGGGATGCAGAACTGAGTTTCTGTACACAATTCTACACCTGGCATCTCCTACCATTTGAAAGAATGCCAGATTTTGCACCATAATAGTGTCTCATTTACCGTCATTTTGGAGTGTTTGTCTCACTGCAAAGCGTGGGTTTGTATGTGAGGCTGTTGTCTTGTTTGCTGTAGGTTTTTACAGAACTTTGACTCAGTTTCAGGGAAGGAGGAATGAAGAAGCAGAAGAGTGAACTTCTGGAAGCTGAAACCCTCCTTTCCCTGTGTTTGAGCAATCTATGCTCTTATGAAACCTTTTGAAACCTCATTTGCTGATGTCTTTCTGACCCCCAAAATTATTCTTGTGCAAATGTTGACACCCAGCAAAGATGAAATCATTGACTTAGGAAAACATAGCTAGCTTATCAGAAACTGGATGATTCCAACCATACGCTAGCAACACCAGCCTTTCTTTTCTTTTTTTTTTTCCCCCCAATTGTTTCTGGACAGTTGGCAGATGGTATTGTGAATCAGGTTGTAAGTATCTGAGAGAGCAGAGTATTTTTTCAGTTCATACAAACCTTGGTCCGTGTGACACACCAGACTGTTTTCCTGTCTTCTATTCTGCTCATGAATTTCTGTGTGCTTATGATTTTGATATATTTACTAATTTTATGTTGATGGTTTTAATTACATGCTCTCAGAGTGCATAAGCAGAACAAGAACTAGATATGTTTTCCAGTTGAATTCAGGCTGTTTGTAGATTTTCTGTGTGGGTTGAACCCACAGCTCACTGAAATCGAAAGGACATCAGTTTGTCCACTGAGTGCCTGAAATCAGTTAGTCCTCAATTGTTTTTATTATTCTGACACTAAATTTCTTTTCTTTGATTGCTGAAGGAAAGTGAATGGGAAGTGGATAAACAAAACATCAGAAAAGTTTTGAGACCTTGGCTTCCCTGTCACCTGGACACCAGGCAGGGAAAAAGGAACAATTACAATCCAGTGATTCATGGATGCCTGTAAAGCCAGGGGATGCATTTAAACTTGATTTTACATCTTAGGATTTTTAGAGTCACTAGGTAATTCCAAAAAAAAAGAGTATGTCTCTATGGAGTTTGCTGTGCATAGGAGGAAGGATCTGCCCAGTAATAAACTGGCAAAAACTCGTTACACGCTCCTTGGTCCAAAAGTGACAATTTTGAGTTCTGCTGTTAGGACATGATTTTTGTTTTTTTCTGTTTTAAATTAAAGGCATGGCTGAACGTTCATAATCCCTATGATAAAAGCAGTAAAAATAGGTGCAAAATGGCTCTTGTGCAATGTTGTAATTTACCTTTATTTTAAACTGGTTTACACATCCTAATACATTATGACAATCAGAATTATCAGGCCACCAGGCGGAGAGGAGTTTGTTTTGTTAATTGCTCTTGTTAAGCCTAATTACAGAATGGGGTGGAGTGGATGCGAAGGGAGGGAGGAATCTGCTAGCGAGAGGAAATTCTAAAATCCTCGGAGCGGTTGCAGGCAGTGTGTGTTGGGGAGCGAGAGCGTGGGTGTGGTGTGTGCGTGCGGGTGTGTGTGTGTGTAAGGGTGTGAGGGTGAATGACGGACTTTCCATATGGACTAACATCCTGAGATGCGTGAGGTGGGGAACCTGGGCTCTGTGGACACATGAAGGTACAGCTGAACAAAGAAATGTGCTGTGTTTTGCTTTATGAATTAACTCCTTTTTCTTTCGCTTTCTTTTTTTTTTAGGTTGGGGGGGGAGGGGGGCATGATGCAGAGTATGTAATTTGCTGTTAGTTTTTGAGTTTTGTGTTGGGCTGAGTGTTAGAATGGCTTGCTGATGTGACGTGCCATCCTTTGATATTACGGGGTTGCAGGCACAAGGTGCGTACGTAGCTGCGGATTGGGATCCTAGCTCCCGTTGAACCATTTTCCTTCTTCCCGATGCTTGCAGCAGAGCAGTGCTGCCCACAAACCGTGGTGTTTGTTTAGACTATGCAATGGAAGGCATACATCCAAGGAGCCCTTCTGCCCTGCATTATTCCAGTTTGTTTATGTGCCCCACATTATGCTGCTGGCGACTTACTGTGCCTGACCTGCATTGTCAGCCCCCTCCGCTGCCTCAGGAGCCTCCTGGACAGAAGTTTCTGATAAGACAGTTTTGAGCAAGCCAGACGCGAAGCAAATGATTGTGTAACAAATCTGTGCTCCTCTCCGGGGTATGTTACCTGACTTTATTTGCTGCCAAGGTGGTTTTATTGTTTTGGCTACTGGGTGGAGGGAGGAGGAGACTAGAACAGCAGAGGAGTCATGCTTTTGTTTTGCTTAATTATAATGTGCGCTTTTAATAAAACCTTTTAGTGCCGTGAATTAAATGGCACTGCAGTCCTGCACAAGAAGAAAAATGCTACTGCTGTTGAAGCTGACAGCTGAGTGGTTAGATGGCCAGCGTGGGGCTGAGGCTCAGGAGCCTTTTCTTTGCTGGCTGGAGATGCTGCTGGGTAAATGTGTTTACTTTTTCCTTAGTATTTATACTAGTTAATGTGTCGCACTAGATAAATCTACTTCCTGAGTCCATCTTTCAGCTTGCTCTCTTCCCTCCCGATTGACAAATGGTTTGAGTTTGACACCGTTTTATCAGTTGAGCCCCTGCTGGGTGCTGCCTGCCTGCTTGTTTCTGCTTTATCGTGAAAAGTGAGTTATCTCCAATATTTTGTTACCATCTAACTGGCAGTTGGCAGGCTTTCCTATATGAACTGATTTAGATTTCAGCAAGGGGAGGCTGTTGTCTTTCTCTGCTAAAGCCCCGTTGTTGCTCTCCAGGAAAACAAAAGATCCCGGAGCTTTTTGCACCGCAATCTGCTGCTGTCCCACTTTCAAGGAGGTGTTTTGTTTGTTGCGGCAGCTTCCCATCTTAAAATGATAAATTGAGCGGACATGTGCGCTGTTTTAAACCTCTGTCTCCAGGGCTTTGTGTTCACTTAGGATAAAATACATTATTTTGTGGTGGGCCGTGGTGCGATTTACACTTGGTTTAAAGATTACAAAGCAAAAGGGAAAGCATCAACATCTTTAGCAGGGGTAGTTTGATGAGGAATAGCTGTCAGAAGAACTCTACTGACTTACCTCAAGTGGGTTGCAAATGCATTAGGGATTCATTAATATTAATAGTAGAATAGACATTTCCTGCATTCGTTTGACATCTTCCACACTCTTTTTTTTTGCCTTTTTTTTTTTTTTTTAAGAGCAACTTGGAGTGCAGTTTTAACACTTATTCAAGTTAATACAAGGATGATAAGCTAAAGTTAAACAGAAGGAGACCCCTGAGTGTGTGAGGTCGGTCTCTAGGAGTCCTGGAATTTGGTGCTGTGCTTTAAAGATTGTGGTAAACTCTTGGGTGAGGCTTTCAGGGCAGTTTGCAGGACGGGTCTTTTTTTTGCCTTTGTAACCAGAAGAAATTGTTGTCAGAAGAAGTTGTTCTGTGAGGGTGATGGGAAGGTCACTATCAAATGGCATGTAAGGGTTAATAACTTTGTAGATTTCTAAAGTGGACGCAGTATTGGCTTGTTCACCAACTAGTGGAAAAAAAAGAAAATCCAAGCGATTCTTCAGTCTTCAAATGTTTTGTGAGGTTGGCTGAACAGTTCAGTTTGAAAAATAAATAGATGTAATTTTTACTGATTTTCTCTTCTAAGTCTTGTGATGCACATTTTGATGCTTCTGCTCTGTCACCAGTAGGCTTCCAAGCTTTCTTCCAAGAAAAAAAGAAAATTTGAGAAAAATGCCAAATATCTTTCAGATGTACAATAAAACCAAGAATATTGTCAGCACTGGGAGGGGACATGTAATTGTTCGTTTTTCAGTGCCCTGCACAGCACATCACCATTTAAGCCACTGAGCCCTTTATCTGGGAGAACTCAAAGTGCGGCAGGGGCTTGCGCTTTATAGAAAGCACAGCTGAGAGTCGCAGTCCATAAAATGTCTAACGAAAAAGCTAAGCCCCCACAAAGCACCTGTTCTGGCAAGTCTAGTGATGCAGCAGCTACAAACGCAGAAGTACACGCGAGTTTGGCAGCTCTTACTGATAGGGCAATTTGAATTGTCAGTGTGCGTCTGCTCTACTTGTTGAGCCTAATGAAAAGTACAGTTTAATCACTGGTGTGCCAAATTGACCATGATTAGCTGTTATTGCAGATTAGTGCATTGTCTGGGGCTCCAGAATTATTGATCCGGGTGCTGTGCGCTGGTGTTTTCTGTGCCCTCTATCGTAACCTCTTCTTAATGCTTTGGGGAGGGAAGCAGGAAAGGAGAGTAGGAGGGAAGAAGTCCAGATGGGAAGAAAACAGGTCCTGAAAAGACCACATAGGAACTAGGTCAGGTACTCTGGAGATTAAAGAAGCATGCTTCATCCCTGGACGCAGGAGGCAGGGACAAGTAGCATACAATTACGAGGAATTAGAACGGCAACAAGTAGTGCAGATTTATCAGCTTTAATTGTCTATTGTCAGGACAGAGCCCTTCTTGTAGATCAGGCGCTGCCACTGCTTTAATACCTCTAATGGACTCTCTATTGTGGGATTATCTCTCCTAAGGACAATGTCTTTCGTAAAACTAGTTGTTTTGGGAGAGGGAGACAAAAAAA
>VZRW01005739.1:316521-390880 GCA_013398125.1 Aegotheles bennettii | reverse complement strand
CCGAGCGGTCCCGGGGTAGCGCGGGGCTTCGCTCCGCTCGGGAGGCGCTGCCCGGCTGACGGGGAGAGGCGGTCGCGGCCGCTCGCAAGTGTTGGGAGCCGGGGCTGAAGGGAGAAGGGGCGAGTGTCCCGGCGGGGAAACCGCTCTGTACCAGCGCCCTGCGCCCTCTCGGCGTAGCTCGGCCCCCGAGGCAGCACAAGGGCAGCAGGGTGCTGCTGCTGCTGCGGGGGGCGAGTTCAGGTCCTGCTCCCCTGCGGCTCCCTGCTAGGAGGCTGCTGGGGAAGGTCTCCCCGCCGAGGGGCAGCGATGTGCTGGAGGACACCTGGTGGACACAAGTCTGAAATGCCTCTGCCACAGCTGCTCGGCAGCCTGGGGACGGCTTCCCCCCAGCTCCGGGCGGGCGGGTCCTTCGCTGTTTTGCCCACAAGCCCTCGGCAGCTCCGTACTTCGTGGCCTCTTGTTAAGCCGCTCCCCCCCGCCCGAGCTGCGGCAGGGCAGGAGCCCGTTTCGGCTGCGGCAGGGCTCTGCTGGCACTGCCAGCACCCCTGTCCCGGAGGGTGCCCCTCCTTGGCCACAACAGCTGAGCTGGGGGGGCACAACGGAGGCCAAGAACTGCTGAGCAGAAAGCCACCATCGGTTAAAAGTCATCTGGACAGCTTTAGTCTGCTTTAGCAAAGCTTTGGTGTTGGCACAGATGGATGTGCAGAACATCCTCTGCCAAAATAACCTTCTGATGGGTACAGGGTGAGAAACCATCCTCGTGTTCAGCTGCGCTGGGAGAGAACCAAACACCGCATCTAAGATGGATATAAAAAAGTATCTGCTGTGTCAGAGACACCAGCTCAGCGAGTGTTTCAAGTTGACTAGTTCAAGGAGTGATTTCTAGAGAGTCTGAGAATTTCATTAAAGTCATTTTAATTAAGGCCGAGGTATTTTAGAACCATGAAAAAACTTGAGCTACCATGCTTTAAAATTGGTAGGTTGTGCTGTAGCTTGGTTGTGAACTTTTCTTGAGAGTGCAGATGGATGTAAATGAAGATATATGGGGAAGATGAGAAGAACATCTGCCTTTTTCAGCTCTCTATGAGAAATGTACAATTGAGACAAAAATAAAACTGAGCCACTGAGCTTGTTTCAGCTTGTGGTAGGTGTAGGAAAATTTCTGGAAGTCCCTTTTCTCTCTCTTCAGTCCAGATGCACAGATCAATGGAGCATTTAACTACCTCTGCTGTTGATGTTTAATTTTTTTTGCAGTGTGCTGAAACACATGTTGAAACGCAGACAAGCGCAAACAGCCACCACGTACACCCAGCAATCTGTTTCCGGGTGGATTACCTCCCTGATTCCATGGCTGTCATTTGTTCCCTTTATTTTGACATTTAATGTGAAATTATGCTAGGCGTCAGTTGTTTACTGGGATTTTTAATCTTGACCAATACACAGGCAGGCATTTCTTTGTCTGTCTCCCTCTCTCACGCCGAGAGTGATACAACAGAAGAAAATGCAGCATGAGAAAATCACAAGGCTTGGCTAATTTGTGAAGTGCTGCCCAGAGTCCAGGGTTTTTACCGCCCTTTGTTGTGAAGGACTGTTAGGAAGAAAATTAAATGCTCAACAAAGTGAGCTATCTGCAGGGTCTGGTGTGTGCTTATCTGCTTCGGTAAGAACGCTGATCCCTTGCGGGGTACAGACAGCAATAGTCCTGACTCTCGGTGTTCATCAGCCACTTCTGTTGTTCTTGTTCTGAAATCCTGGCGAGCAGAGTGGCAAGATGGGAGAAGGGGGATATGGTTAACACATTTTGCCATGAAAGTTTTTTTATAATACCAAATTAATGGGCTTTCTACTGTCCTTTTTTTCCCACTATCTGAGCAGCAGGATCAATCTTGCAAAGGCTTGAGGTTTTTGGTTTACAAAATTGTTGGTTTACAAAATTGTTTGGATACATTAAATCTAAGAAGATTGGTGAGGAACAGAGAGAGACAAAACCAATAACTCAGCAGTGTTTTGCAAAGGGTTACTCCAAGGCACGTTCTTCTGAATAATGATGAATTGCTTCCTGATTTGTGGTCAGTGACTTTTTTTGGTATAATTACTGTCAAGAAGGAAGCTGAGCAACTAGAGTACATTTCTTAGACCTAGCATAGTGGAGCATTTTCATCAAAACCCTTACGCCTTTTTGACCAAACCCACTTGACATGTGTTACCGGAACTGCTGCCTCCTTTTTATAAAAGAAGGTGATCTGTGAGTACATGTCCCATAGGCATTTCATGTTCGGTTTTGTATGCCACTGTATGCTGGTGAGAGAATTGTAGGTTGTCTTTTTTTTTGTTCTCCTTTCAGCTATCAGGATGGGTATTGAGTGAAGAAGGTGGGGGTGGGGGGCAGGTTTCATTTTGATCTGGAGGAGCAGTCATTCCAGTTCCTAACTTATTAGAAAAGAGAGCTCTGTAGCAGTGAAGTGATTGATAGCTATCGAATATTTTTGTTTGCTGGAACTAGACTTTTGGGGGTTGCCTTTGATAGGAGGAATAACTTCTGAGGATATTGAACAGTCTCAGTACGTTTCGCTTGCTGTTTCTTCTTGTGAATGTATTTCCACAAAACACATTTTTCAGGCGGTGCTCATCTTTGGCTCCTGTGTGTCTCAGTAAGGTGCTAATATCTAACAAAGCTGGTTGTATCATATCCAATGCAGCTGTTAATTTATTTCTGCTTTGCTGACCTGTCGCTTTACCTTGCATTGGTTGCTTTACCTTGTTAACTTCGGGGGGCAGGGGAGAGGAAGGAAGACTTTCTGATTTCTACTGGCAATGGACTGATCCTGTGCTGCTCTTCTTGTAGGTCACTGGAGTTATAAGCAAAGAGTACATCCCAAAAGGAACACGCTTTGGACCCCTGGTAGGAGAGATCTATACCAGCGATACGGTTCCCAAGAATGCGAACAGAAAATACTTTTGGCGGGTAAGCAGGAAAAAACAGCACCATGTTGTTGCAGTAAGCAGATCACTAAATGAGTACAGCTGAGAAGCTGGGTCACTTCCTGCTTCAGACCTGTGTGCTCGCAGGGGGCAACTTCTGTGTGCTGCCAGGCACGAACAGAGCCAGGGGGGTGGACTGAGCCCAGTAAAAGCCTGGCTGTCTCAGATGTAGGGACTGTGTGGGTGGAGAGAGACGGGGAGATGCACAGCCCTTCCCGGTTCTGTCTTCCAAAACGGATCGATGCTCGATTGTGTAAAGAAATAGTTCTGCAGCTCGCTGTAGGAGCAGGTTATTTTGCATTTCTTCACAGCAGAAAGTCATTCTTGTTTATGCAAATGTTGTGTATCCTCGATTTTTTCCAGCTATGAAGAAGCTGTGAAAGTACCACATGATCTTTTACTCTGGAATTGTGATACACTTTGTGGCATTTTTTCCTGGGTTTTGAGTAGAACTGCTGTACCACAATGGCGGTGGTCTTCAGCATGTATCATTCCAGTCATAAGCTTTTCTAGTCCACTTCAGAAAGTGCTGAAAGAGCAGGCCGTGGATCTTAGTGAAGGGAAAAATCTGTTAATGCCGGACAAATATTAAAGGTAGTGCCTAATTTGTACTCTGTAGTATGAGCTGAAAGGGAGCACCAGCCAGTTCGTTCTGGCTTGGGAAGTCTGTGCTGGGGAATATGCTTCCAGTTTATCAGTTGACATAATCTTCAGTTTCCTTTACAGACTGATAATCAATTGTTAGAGAACATTCCTTCAGCCCCATCTCCTTCCATGGATTTGCTCTGCTGCCTTCTAGCCACTTAGGTTGTGTCTAAATCAGTGGATTTGGGAGCATATCCAAGCCTCTGTGCCCAGGTGCCTGCCTGCCTTAGCAATATCCCCAACCTCATATCCAGGTGAAACCCAGGGCAAGCACCAGCATTCCCCACACCCCTTTCTTCCTACCTAATTGCATCATTTTGGTTTTCCCAAATTGTCTTTGTGCAATGTAATGCAGCATTGCACAGGCAATTGTTTGTATGAGTGTTTTTACAAAGCAGGCAACTGTTTTCATGTTCATAAGGCTACAAAATGTTTATTCTAGCCAAATATTTTGGGAGGCCTTGTCCGGCACAGGAAGAGACTGGTATGCTGGCCCTAGCCCTGCAGACACTGGGAAGAGGGGCTGCTAACCATCTTGCAGGACTTCATTCGTATGTTGCAGCAAGAAAGATGACATCACTCTCATGGTGTGATGTTAAGCCTTAAAGTGGAGGGATCCTCAGAAATAATATACTAGGAGCCATCTAAGCATCATTAAATTCCCTCTTGTAATCCCTTGATTCGTTCAAGACACACTGCTGCACCGAAAATGAATTCCTTCCTAGGAGTCTGAAACAGGCTTGCATATGCAAAGGAAATTGTGGGAGATAACTTCCCACATGTTATTAAAGGCATCCTGGGCTTGCTGGCAGGAGCGGGAACATCTGCTGTGTGCGCGGGGGGACGCTGCCTGTGCCTTGCCCGCGCGAGGGGAGCGGGGCCACCCGGGCCCAACGTCATTTCTGGGAACCGCGCCGTGACTCAGCACATCTGGTCTCGCTTCCCCGGAATAGGTGGGAGTTCGGTGGGGCACCTTCGCTTCTCTGGAGCACAGTGACCGGCAGCATGGTTGCCCTGCCGTGGGAACTGTGGAGGGCTGGTTTGAGAGGTGGCCACAAGGCATCGGGCGCCGGAGCCCCGCGTTCCTGGAAGTTTGCGAGCCGGGGTGAGCACAGAAACCCGAAGGCTCCTCTTGATGCAGCACAACTCGCCCGACTCCCTTCCATTTTCTCATAACAAACACACCACAAAATCTCTCGCAAGCTGCTTTGATGAGGCCACATCTATTTCCCCCTTCTCAGTTTACAGGAAGTTACTCTTAAAGAAAGTGATTCTGGTGTTTACGGCCGGCGTTAAAGGGCCAGGCTGCCTCCCCCCTCTCCGCTGCAGCTCTTTTGGGGAGAAGAGGAGAGGTCCCAGCTGGCCGGCCGGGTGGGGTGCTCTGCCCGGCCAGGTAGGTGCAAAAGAAAGTGATGCCAACGCAAAGGCAGGAACGTGCAGTGGAGTGTTCTCCCCCTGAGATAAACTCTCCCCTTGGGAAAGGCATTTCCTGCTCAGGGAGGCGCGTCGCCGGTGCCAGCTGCTCCCACTTCAAGGTCTGGCTTTTGCCTGGTTATCTGCTTTGTGGAACCCAGGAACACCACTTCATTCAGAGTGGAGCTAGTTCCTCCCAAGAGCAAGGGATGTGTCTTTAACAAATGTGTCCTCTGGATTTTTCTTTTTTTTCTTTTCATAATTCTCTTATTCCTACCACTTTAAGGAATGGTAGCTTCTGTCAGTCACTGGGACTTCTTTCCCCCCAAGCCGCTGAGCAGTTTTTAGATTCGTGTTTTCTTTCCCCTCTGTGGACAAGCCAGAACGTGTCCCTCGATAGGAAAAGTGACTTCTCATCGGTTGGCCCCTCTCCAGGTCTTCGTTAAGTTATGGCAGGTGAAGTTCATCTTTGCCTCGCCCAGCCTTTCTACAAAAGGGCTACAGTCCAACTATGAGCAAGTGTTGCTTTAGGACTCTGGGGGTGTGGAGGATGTTTGCATAGTTTAAACCTTTGGGCGGAGGTGGTAGGAAACTGCAAGTACAGAGGCCGTAGAAAAAGGCGAGAAAGACTCTGACGTAGCACAGCCAGTCAGTCTTATACACAGGTGACTCAAACCATTAATGCAAGCATGCACTCAGACCTGCAGTCATTAGCATCACCCACTTGTTGATCATAGCACCAGGAAAAGGACTCTAAGGTAGACTGCTCACACAGGGAGAGTACTCTGCTTTTCAGTTTTTGGGTCGGCTTTGTCCATACTCGCAGAGACGCAGACTAAGCAGAGGTGGAAAAGCTGAGTGGAATAAGCATCTATTTTCTTAACATGGAGGATGTCGTAGTTGGAAAGGGGGGAACCCATCTTGAATTCTTATTTCACTAATATCTTCTCATTTAAAACAAAACAAAACAAAAGCTTATCATTTGTCCCCCCTGGACTCTGTGCGCATGTATCATTATATATATTCATAGGCGCTTCCTCTCTGTTCCAGATCTATTCGAGTGGTGATCTTCACCACTTCATTGATGGATTTAACGAGGACAAAAGCAACTGGATGCGTTATGTAAACCCTGGCTACTCTGTTCAGGAACAGAACTTGGCTGCTTGTCAGAATGGAATGAACATCTACTTCTACACCATCAAGCCCATCCCTGCCAACCAAGAGCTGCTTGTGTGGTATTGCCGAGACTTTGCAGAGAGGCTGCACTATCCCTCCTCCAGAGAGCTGACAATGATGAACCTCAGTAAGTGGATTACAGTATGAGCAAGGAATGCTAGTAATGTTTCTTCTGCCTATATGATCTAATAATAAGTTGTATAATTACACAGCTGCATCACCTTTTGTGTCACAGTAGGTAGCTCAGAGTGGAAAAGGGGAATTAAAAAAAATGCCACCACCACAAGAGAACGAGTTCCCTGTGTCCATTCAAATGTAAACAGACTATAAAAATTCTGAACAGTTACTGGTTTACAATCTGAGTCTTATCTGCTTAAATTCTGGACAAACAACCTGTATATATCCTCTGCCTTCAGAACTGTAGGTGTTGGTTCACTCTCAGACTTTCCAAGTCCAGATCTTGTAGTGTGTTGAGGAAAAGCCTGCTTTGATAGCATACACTAAAGGCTGTCCAGTCACGCTCCCAAAGGGCTGCCTCACTGTACGAGGAAGTGGCCATGTGCCACGACTCTGTCTAGGTGTCTGACAAAATATATTCTGACTGCATAATGCTCTTTGAGCCTTGCATCTATGCTTACTTAGATTACGGGAGCAAACCTCCTGTTGTCTTCTCATCTGGTTACTTGTTTTTTAAGCTCTGTGTATTTCATCCCTGTTTCTTGGCTATATGCAGCAGCTTTCATTTCCTATTCAAAAATACTAGCACTGGTAACAAGGGGGAAGAGGTATTTCCAGGAGTTTATCTCTGTGGTTTCTGACCATTTCCAGCCTCAGCACTCTACTCACAGCTTAATCACTGCCTAGCACCTCACCCAGAGCCCCTTGAAGAGAAGGAGAGATTCTTGCTGACTCCTCATTCGACTCTGAAGCTGCCTCCCCCTCTGCTAGCTGTTCTGAGAGGGAGCAGAGAATCTTTTGTCCTTCTGCCAGTGCTTACATTGAAATTTGAAGGAAAAACTGCAAGCAGATTTTTTTATAAAAATGATTACTTGTTGTTATTGGGCAACAAATAATGGGTTATAAAATCTCGGTGTTACTTTGGTGATCATTAGAACCAAAATGTATTCCTGCATCATGAAAATAATGTAATGCATTCAGAATAATCAAAAGCACAGCTGTTCTCCATGGATGTTGTTCTTCCACCGGTTTTTGATCTTTCCCTACTAAATGTAACAAATTATAGGAGAAAATTTACTTCATTTAATGGCAGAGGGAAGAGAGGGAGGGGAGGTCCTGTGCTGATACATTTCCTATTCAAAAAATATCTCACTGATTCTGTCACCGTTGCACATATGTCATTTCACCCGCCACTGGGCAGGTTTTTTTCCTGATACAATGAAATGTTGGCTTTTTCAGTGAGACCTGCAGGTGGGACGAAAGAACAGCATTAAGGGTTCCAGTGGATGAGGAGTTTGCAAAGATCCAGCCAGACACATTTGGCCACTAGCTGGGAGGATACACAAACGCAGTGCCACTTTCCTGCATCTCGTGGCATCTTAGGTTGCCTTGCAGATGTAGAGAATTCCATTTAAGTAATTTAGAAATGTTACGTCAGCCCCCTCCACCTAAAGAAAGTAGCAGTTCAGAAAAATAAGAAAAAGTTCTCATTTTTTTAATCTTCCCCCCCCCATCTTTGTGGCAAACACATTCAAGCCTAAGGCCTGCAGTCAGGCCAGAAAGCCTGCAGGTACTGTAAGGGTTGAGGTTTTCTGAAGCTTTAGTGCCCTTTCTTGAAAAGCACGGAAAAAAATCTGGAGTTTTCCCAAAGATGCTTATTTGCTGAAGGCTCTGTAGCAAGAGTGCGAGCTAGGGTGGGTTTTCCAGCGTTAGTACTGGAACCAGATGAGTTTAAAGTGAATGTCAGTACTGTTCAGTTTTCTTCTTGCCCCTCCCAGGCCACTTCTGGTTAAATCTAAAATCAGCGAGCACCCCGCTGTCTCTCCAGCCTCTCTCTCTAGCACAAGCCTGGCCAAGGTGCCCTCATACTGCGTTCATCTAGGAATAAAGTGCAAAAGGTTTGTCCCCAAATAGCTGCTATGCTGCACCTGCTGCAGACGTGGGGCTTTGTCCCATCAAAACACCTTAACACAGTCTTGCTTGGGGGCACCCCCCCACTGGTGACCTCCTCAACCTGCTAGAAAGTCAGGAAAGCCCTCCCCAGACAAAGAGATCACTAGTAATTCAGTGTTTAAAGTGGTATGGCTTCCCTTGGAGGAGCAGGCGAGCATCGCTTCCTCTCCCAGCTCCTGACAGCTGGTTTTGCCACCCTCTGAGCGTGGGGGAGGGAAAGTCGGTGTCTTGGTCCCACCACAGGTTGGAGTCAGGGCTCCCTCCTGCCTATGGGACACATACTGGCATAAGTGTGGGGCAGCAACACTGCCAGCCCACGACCATGGTGTGTTGTGCCCGGCTCCCTCCCTCCGCCACAGCTTGGGTGTGCAGAGCATGCCGGTGCCCGCAGGAGGCTTTGGAAGAGCTGTGCCTTGGCTGGTTGCCCAGCCCGTCACAGGAGAGGCCACCTAGGACATACACCTACGGAGAACTTCCAGTCTTGCCAACTTAAAATATAGGCAGCTGCTTTGGGTGCCTCAGGGGTTTGGGGATCACAGTGTTGGAGTTCAGCACCTCAGCTCCTCTTTAAGCACCTGAGCGGAATGGGCCTCCAGGGAAAAATGTATTGGGGAATTTCTCTGGTTTTATTTCCTGTAATTAGTGGCCTCAAAAATGAGAGAACTACCACTTTAGAGCATAAATATATTTACACATCCACATACAACATCTACTTGCCTGTGTAACAGCAAACTTTCAAATTAAAGGTAACTTCTCCAGCGTTAGTTCATTTGTGCCATGGAAGGAAAGCATCCAGATTCAAGATGGCAATTAGGCATGTACTTAGTTATGGGCTTAACCGTGTCCTCTGTGTTTTCTTGAATTGGGGCCTTTGACCCAGTCCTTCAGACGCTGAAGCACACACCTACCTTCATGGCCATGATTAGCTCTGCGTGGAGCTATGTAACTTCGAGTGGATGTTGAAGTGCCTCCAAGGAGTTGCACAATAGCGGTAGAGGCAAGACTCTCTGCTACCCCAGCAGTGGAAACTCAGGCTCATTCCAAATAATCCCCGTCTCCTTCCTGCCTGTTCTGAGGACACTGATGTTGTTTTCTATCAAGATTTAAGATATGTCACCTTCAGATGGTGCCGTTGTCAAGTAAATGGTTTTAAGTGCGATGGCACAAGTTTTCTATATTCTGCTGGCCAAAAAATCAGTTTTCAGTAATTCATTAAGTGTGCTTAACATGATTAAGCTGGGCCCTGGGTTGCTTAGTCTGTCACATTGTATTTTTGGACTAGCAAATGGACAGAGGAAATTTGCTTCAGTTTAGGATTTCATTCCTACCTCATCATAGGAGGATTTTTTGGAGAGGGAGGGTAGAGGGGGTAACAGTTTTCTGTTTTGTTTTGTTTTTTTTTTAAAAAGAAAGAAAAAGAAAAAAAAAGGAAAAGAAAAAAACCCCAAACAATTGCATTGACTCAGGACATGACTATTTGATAATAATGTTCATGTATTGTAATCACATGATGCAACTTCCTGCTGCTTGTGTCGTGTTTGTCTCCTCAGTCAAGTATGGGCAGGTGACATCTTCTTTTTGTCCAGCTTCAGGAAAATAGTTTGAGTTGGAGGAAGACAATTTGTATATTTACAAGACATCTGGAAATCTTTTTTTCATTAACAAGTTTAACGAGGTAGTATTTAAAATCTACGAAGATTCTACGAAGATGAACTTTTTAATGCTCGTTTCTTAAATGTGATTTATTCCTTGCTTCTTCCTGCTGGCCCTGCCACGCTGGCCGTTAGCTAAGCCCTGCCACTCGCTTTCCCTTTTGTTTATGGGCAGTTTCACTTTCTGGTTTTGAAGCTTTTCTGTTTGGGTTGAGAGGAAACATCTGCACTTGCTTAAAAATATGCCTCCTGGAATTTTCAAAAGGGCTCGGGAAAATGATTTTGAAATGGTCTGAAAGGTTGTCTTCACAAAACCAGAGTTTGGGGGCTAAATTTGACTCAATATTGAGGATTATTTGAAGGTTCACTTAAAGACCTTCTCAGCAAAATCTTTTCAAAGGCATCTCAGCCTGCCTTGGACACATTTAGAAAACATATGATCAAATTATATACTTCTAAATGTTGGTCCCCATTCTCATTTTGAGTGGAAACACTCTTTGTTTTGCCCACTTCACAACTTCGAGGTTCTCTTTCTACTAGCAAAGGAGGCATTTCATTTAGCTCGAGAATGTGAATCGGCGTAATGAAGCTCCACCACTCAAAATGTTCAGTACCATCTCACTCATGAAATTACTGTCTGCCTACAACTGTTTTTCAAGTTTTCAGAAAAAACAGATCATTGTTTTTATGAAATCTTCCTCAGGCTTCAGCTCAGAGTACAAGGAAGGAGAGCAGAGCCTACAGCTCTGCAGCACTCTGTAGCTGGAACACCCACATGGGAGTGACTTCAGGCAGCCCCTCTGCTCAAGTTTTATTAATACTTAAAAGTAGCAGGAGTTTGGTCTCTTTTCCTCTTGCACACACTCACTAATCTCAGATCTTAGCTAATAATCCATTGACCTCAGTTAGAAGTGGATCAGGCTACTAAAGAGGCATGTCTGTGGTTTTTTCCTTTCTTTTTTCTCCCTCTCCCCTCAGATCAGTAACTTACAAGTGCAGCTGCACTGTTCTTGTTTTGTCATGAACCTTTTCTCTGTGTGTGTCTCTGACCACAGAAACTAGACAGATCTTGGAAGAGTATGTGTCTATATTTAGTGTATAGATTTGTATGTGGAGGGAGAAATGCATTTCAAGAGCGAGGGGGAGACACTGATTGGTAAGAACTTAAATCTAAAATCACACATTAAAAAAATATCTATAAGAAATATATCTCTTTAACTTTGAAGTATGGCTCCTTTAAGAGCCTCTCAGTCAGTTTCGGCCCTGGTTTAAATCCCTGTTCAGTATAAAACACAAGAACCTCTCCTTGGCACCTGACATTACCTTCGTGTATTTTACACAGTGCTAACACACTTGTTCATGTTTTGATCTCGCCGGTGTTCCCAAGCATCCCTTGTGCTCAGGTAATAGGGGAAACAGCCGAGAGGAGATTTATGGACCAAAGGTAGCTAGCAAACTGAAGAGAGCTGTCACAGTTGGACTTCAAAAAATAATCTTTAAATATTGCAGCTTCCATCTACACACAGAAATTAGTAGGAGGGAAGGCTTTACTGGGGAAACTTTGAAGGGAAGGAAAGAGCAGTTATCTCAGTTATCTAAAGAGCAGTCAAGTGGGGATGTGGTCCTGTCGCACAAAGAAATTTACATTCTCGGTGTGAGCTTCCTTTCAATCACTTGCTGGCTTGCTCTGGCACATAAGGCACGTGTGTCCCCACCCCGATGTTTAACCCTGTGATAGTAGGGGCCATTTCTCCAGCTGAAGCGGCCTGTGTTTCTCCATCGCTTTTCCAACAGCATCAGCACTTCTTCCTCTTCCCCTCACCCTGGATTTTTTTCTTTAAAAGAGAAAAGTGTCAATTTGAACTTCCTGCTCAACAGACCCCACTGAGAAACTGATATGGGCCTGATAAGGTGGTATTTATTTATTTTTTCTGCTTCACAAGTCCTGCTTCCCCCTCCCCGCCCAGCTTTCAATACTTCCCAGTCTCGATACTTCCCGGTGCTGATAGCGTCACCGGGAATGTTTGCTCTGAGACGCTGGCGTGGTGACAGGCAGCTGATAAGAAGATGTAGATAACATTATCTACAGTGCCATTGTGGAGCTTCTTGAGCTTAGTAGGACCTCTATGTTACACCCAAAAATCTGGGTGGTCATTTAGATAATGTCGATGAATACAGACAAAATGACCAAAGAAAGCAGGTGATTTTTAATGCCAGACAATGCCAGACACCTTTAATTTATTTTTGAAACAGCTCTGGTTTAAGCTTTAACATTGAGAGAAGTACTTGGGAAGCTATCTGTGCACTTACGTGCATACATGCTTGCTGTACACCACGCCCTGTGTTTTATAATGAATATTTTAATTGAACATAACTGTGTTCAATTGCATGTTGTTGCAACTTGAAAATACACAAAATGCCCACATCTCAAACTAAATTTGCTTGCTCTTAGCCTAATGCCATTTGAAAAAGGATGCTACTGTAAAAGTGGGTTGCTGTGAGCAGGAGTGTGCTTTGAAAGCAGCTGTTTTCTTGGATACGTTTAATAAATGGCTGTTTCTTTGCCTTATAGGGTAATGTTGCCAAACAATAGATTCCATCAGGGTAGTGAATAGTGAAGCAAAGAATCCACGTCAAAAGTGCCGTGGTCACTGCCTGTCCCTGTCTTCCTCACAGGGTTCCAAAAACCAGAAAAAAACAGTTTCTCACCCCAGTTAGTGAAGTAAGAATAGTCAGTCACAAGAGCAGAAACTTGGCTAAAGGGCTGCGATACTTTTGAGTCACACACCTATCGGCATTCACTTGTACCTCCTGATGAAAAACCTCACACATCACTAACCACGAATATGAAACCTTCTTGTAGTTTTTCCCCTATAATAAAATATCTCACGAGTCATCATTTCAGTATTATATAACTATTAACTTTGGGAGATCAGATAAAAGCAGACTGCTTTTTCTATTGAAGACATGTTTCAGTGTACTGTTTATAATATATTATGTCCAAATAACAGGGCAGAGTCTTTGAATACAAATAGTGTATGTGTTGAACTGAGCTGAATGGATGCTAGCTCCTAGTTCCTTCTAAATACATATTTCTTTTCCTTTTTTTTTTTTATGTACATTTCAACTTAAGCTGGAGCCAACCGGTCTTGCTTTCTTTTGCTTTGCTTCAGCATTTTTTTATAAAATACAGCTGTAAGCAGAGGAGTTTTGCATAGACTGAATGCCACAGAAATCTGCAGTAAATAGTCTGCTTTGTTGTAGATGTTCCTAAGCAGTACATTTAATGAGTAATGATCTGTTTACTGATGGAGAATACCTTCTCTTTGAAGAAGGCTTTCATCCTAGCCAGCCATGGTTTTTTTGGTACTGTAAGTAATTGAACTGGCTGGTGAAGTGACTGCTGTGGTTTGGCAAAAGCCGATTTGTCATGCCTTGTTATTTTACTGAGGAACATTTCTGGGAGCTCATGTTCTGCAAAGTCCTCTGTTAAACTTGTATTGTGAACAAATGCTTGTTACCGCATTTATTAGAAATACCGCTTACGTAGACACTCAGCAGTGAAGCTCGTCACATTTAAGGGGAAAGTGGGTGAAATCAGTTCGCAAAGTGGAGACTAGTGCACTGCAAATGAATCGTCATCCAGATCTGTATGTACTGGCTGGCATCCCTTAAATTAACAACGCTTTTTATTAGCACTTAACACCAGCAGGCATTTCTTCACACAGAAATTAGGTTTCTGGCAAGTTAAATGATTGCTGATCTCTGACAGCGGCCCTTCCTTCCCACTAAACTTGTAGGAGTTAGATTGTGTTTTGAAAAGAGAGATAATGACGGTGGCATGTCTAAATAATCATTACCTTGTCCTTGTATTTCAGCACCAACCCACGTTAATCCAAAGCAGCACGGTGCTGATAAAGATGAGCTCTATCAGAAAAGCGTCCCAAAGAAGGAGCACAGTGTGAAAGAAATCCTGAAAATGGAATCGAATCCTCCAAAAGGAAAAGACTTCCTCCAGACCAACATTTCACCAGTTACTCCAGAGAAAGACTTGGATGATTTGCATAAGAACTATAGCCCGGAGAGGTGTTTCTTCCCTCGAGTTGTCTATCCAATCCGACCTCACATTCCAGAAGACTATCTGAAAGCTTCCTTAGCATACGGGATGGACAGACCTAGCTACATTACTCACTCACCTATCCAGACGTCTACTACACCGAGTCCTTCGGGGAGGAGCAGCCCAGACCAAAGTTTAAAAAGTTCAAGCCCTCACAGCAGTCCAGGGGTCACGGTTTCACCTCTGGCACCTACTTCCCAAGAGCACAGAGAGCCGTACTCTTACTTGAACGGATCGTATGGCTCAGAGGGATTGGGGTCTTACCCTGGATACGTACCCCCTGGCCACCTCCCACCTGCCTTTCTACCGTCCTATAACCCCCACTACCCCAAATTCCTGTTACCTCCATTCAATATGAGCTGTAATAACCTGAGCGCTTTGAACAATATCAATGGCATCAACAATTTCAATCTCTTTCCAAGGGTGTACCCTCTTTATGGCAACTTGCTCAGTGGAGGTAGCCTTTCCCACCACATGTTGAACCCCACCACGCTCCCCAGTTCATTGCCCAGTGAAGGAGGCCGTCGATTGCTGCAGCCTGATCATCCGAGAGACTTCCTCATACCAGCACCCAACAGTGCCTTCTCTATCACAGGCGCTGCTGCCAGCATGAAGGACAAGCCATGCAGCCCCACCAGCGGGTCACCCACAGCTGGTACAGCAGCCAGTTCAGAACACATAATGCAACCTAAACCTACCTCAGTGGTGTTGGCTGCCACCGGCGGTGAAGAAGCCATGAATCTCATTAAAAGTAAGAGGAATGTGACCGGTTACAAAACCCTCCCATACCCACTGAAGAAGCAGAACGGGAAGATCAAGTACGAATGCAACGTTTGTTCCAAGACCTTTGGCCAACTCTCCAATCTGAAGGTAGGCAGTGGAGAATGAAACACGAGCCCTCTTGCAAGGCTCTGGTTTCTCCCTGTAGGTTATCTGGGAAAAGCAGGGACAGGCCTCCCTTGCTTGTTTGGCTGTTTAGCAGTCTGGGCTTAATACAGCACCCCCCAGCCAGAACGCGTGGTTGTAAAGACAGCGTTTTAATGCTGATGCCACATAATTAACTAGATAACATTGTATTTTGGCAACGGGAGTTTTCCGCTAACTTTAGGAAACATCTGAAAGTACTTTCATTACAGTACTGAAAACTGCAAATTGTTAATTGCTTTATCTCTCCCTAGGTGCATCTCCGAGTACACAGTGGAGAGAGACCATTTAAATGTCAGACTTGCAATAAAGGCTTCACGCAGCTGGCTCACCTCCAGAAGCACTATCTGGTACACACGGGAGAAAAGCCCCATGAGTGTCAGGTATGTAACACACCCGAGAGACAGCTTCCCCAGGAGGCCGAAGGGACGGCAGGGCTCGTGCACACCCTGCACGGTGTGCGGAGAGGGCTGTGCAACCAACCCTCAGCTGCTCCGGTCTGTGTCACAGCCGAAGTTTCCAGCCCTGCTGCAGCAGCATCTGTGAGACAGCAGGGTTGCCTTTAGCCCACTAGAGCAACATCTGTCTGGTACAGTTTTGCTGTTGCCCATACTCAAAATGCTGTTCAGCAGTATTTAAATAAAAAAGGTGGGGATTTTTTTCCCTTTGTGAGAAAGTGCGAAGATATAAAAAGCTGCTGCTTCGTCCTTCCGTCTACTCCTAGCTGTATGTGATTTAAACCATAAAATCCCCTCCCACTCATTCACTGTTTCTCTGCCACCCCCCACATTAGGTTTGTCACAAGCGGTTCAGCAGCACCAGCAATCTCAAAACCCACCTGCGGCTCCACTCTGGAGAGAAGCCTTACCAGTGCAAGCTCTGTCCGGCCAAATTCACCCAGTTTGTGCACCTGAAGCTGCACAAGCGTCTCCACACCCGGGAACGTCCCCATAAATGCATCCACTGCCACAAGAGCTACATTCACCTCTGCAGCCTCCAAGTCCACCTGAAGGGCAACTGCCCTGTCGCCCCGGCCTCTGGCCTCTCCGTGGAGGACCTGAATCGAATCAATGAGGAGATTGAGAAGTTTGACATCAGTGACAATGCCGACAAGTTGGAAGAAGTGGAGGACAATATCGACTTAACATCAATCGTGGAGAAGGATATACTGACCATGCTCAGGAGGGAAATGGAAGGAGCTAATCTGAAAGTGTCTCTACAGAGGAACCTGGGAAATGGACTTATCTCCTCAGGATGCAACCTTTACGAGTCGTCAGATATGTCAATTATGAAGTTGCCTCACGGTCACCCACTACCTCTGTTACCTGTAAAGGTCAAGCAAGAAACAGTTGAACCAATGGACCCTTAAGACTTTTTGGCAAAGTGATTTTTTTTTTTTTTTATTTATGACTTGGCAAGTCAGGGTGCCTGTAGCAGTTGCTTGTACATAGTTTCAATGCTGCAAAGCAATCTTGGCTTACAGTAGTTTCCCTACGCTCTCCAGCTGAAAGAAGGAACTCCAAAGTTACTGTTTTCTCAGGGCATAAAAAGGGGCAAAGGACTGTGCATTGCCTCGCCAGTTACTAAAAGACAATCACCTATCCGTAATTATTTTTTCAATGATAGTACTTCATAATTTATTATGCAATTAATCATTCTAAAAGCAATAATTAGGAAAATGTTTACAATGACTGGAAAAATTCATTGTAATTTTTACTTTAAATGTTTTTATTTTTTGTTTTATGGCCATTCTTTGTAGATATTTTTTTCTGCACATCTGTTTTAAGAACCTAAGATTGGGGTTTGAGTAAATGTGTTTTATGTACCAATGTCTTTTAAACAAATGTGGTTTTTCATATTGCCAAAGTTGGACATTTGACATACAGAATCCTAGATCCATTGCTTTGAAAAAAAAACGCTGTGTACTTTCATGTGCAAATAACCCCACTGGGAATTGAAAAGGAAAGAAAAAACAAAACAAAACCCAGAGTAGCAGCAAGCAGGGAAGAAACTGCTACCCCTGCCTTTCTGAGGACAGGAGACATTTTCTTCTACCTGCAGCTCTACCTGGAACAGATGTGGCACAGCAAAAACCTACCTGCCATGGACAATACCACAGGTTTTTAGAAAACAGCATATAGCTCCACACATTGTCACGTAACTTTATGACCAAAGGAATGCATCAGCTCAAAGTGGCTCTTCCAAAACAAAATCTCACTTACAGTCTTTTGTTTCCAAAAGCAGTTTAAAAGCAAACACACAAATATTCTTATTATTCGGCCTAAAAGGAGGTTTTTGGCAGACTTCTTTCTTCTCTCTTTTTTTTTTTTTCTGGCCAGAGCCTTCCAGGGATAAAAAAAAAAATGGTCAGATTCCCTGAGAAAGAAGGGGTTCAATTTTACTTGTATTTTCATCTCCCACTTTGCCTGGGTAGAAGTGGGGAACAAAGTCCTTTCCTGGCACATACATTTTTTTTTTCTTCCTTTCTGTTAAGACTCAGATTTTTCTCAGTATTTGTGTTTGTACATTTTGTGGTTAATTTAATTAAAGAAGAAAAGGGCATTGCAAAGTTGTTGAACAACAATTACCTCAGTGCTTGTGTCCAGTGGTGCAGACAATGCTGTTCTATCTAAATGCTTTGCTACTTTAGAGAAGAAACCAAAATGTGCACAGGGAAAAGATAGAATGCACGTCCTTTTATCTTTTTGTTTTGCTAAGCCCAAAGATGATATGGTGACGTTTGAGGTGTAGCAAAGAATACATGTATATTTATAGATATATTTATACCACTATACTATATATGTATATGTATATATATTTATACCACTTAAGTTGTGAGCCAAACCATGTAATAAAACCTATTTTTCATCTAAGTGTGAAAATCAAATGTTATCCAGCTTTGCATATTACCTACCGATGACCTCAAAACCAGAAGGTTGTACCAAGGCATTTATCGCTTGCAAGTCGGCATGCACAGCTGCCCGGGTGGAGCCTGCACTTGCAAACACCTTATGTGAATAACGTCACCCACACGTGGCACCTCAACGAATTCGGTGGGAATGACCCTGTTTGTTCTCAGGACAGGGGTCCTCAGGCCCCTGCTCTCCCTGCCGTGTGTCCTGGAGGGAAGGAGGCTGGTGGTCAGTGAGCAAACAGCCAGAAAACGTAACTGAAAGAACTTGAACAGAAGCCAAATACAACCCGTGCATGGTGTGTTGACAACACGCACTGAAGGGCAGGATAGGAGTTAGTTGGGATGAGCCCCTCCTCTCATTTTACCTTGCCACTAAGGAGTTGCATGCTCAACTCGCGTAAATATAAGTAGCATTATAACATGGCTCCCCGCCATGTATATCTTTTATCTGGTTATATCACAAATTTTAAAATAACCCACTTCTTCAGCAATCTAGGATTCGGTGATCTTTTTTTTCATCAAACTTTGTTTTAATGCCTTCTGTTGAAAAAAAAACACAAACCAAAACAATCCTGAAATCCAAGTCTTTCAACACAGCTTTCGAAGGACTACAGTTCATTACATTTCCACTCCTGCAAATTGTGAGGCTGACATCTTTTAAATGTAGCAATAGTTCATAAATATAGTACTTACTTGTAGGATGAACCAAAGTATCACTACTCTATCACTGGACACACACTTTTCCTATTATTTGCCTGTAGTGCTTTTCTTGTATTTGATACAAATTTTACAAGAATATATATGCATCAGCTTTAAGAATTGTTACTTCTCTTTACTGTTTCCCCCTTCCCTTAGAAGTTTTACATGTGAATGTAGCAACAATCAACAGTGTTTTGGGTTTTTGGTTTTTTTTGTCTCTCTTAAGAAAGACTCTGACCAAAGTTAACAGGCTTTTTACTTTGCTAGAACAACAAACTATCATATGTTTACGTATTGGTTTACATCATTATTTATGTGCAAATTGTCAAATGTAAATTAAATATAAGTGTTCATTGCTTTACTGATGCTTCCCTTGTCTTCAATCTCTCCGCACGGACTGCGTGGGCAGCCTCCTCGCAGGGCGCCTTCCCCTCCCAGCCGCAAAAACGTGCTATGCCGAGGGCGATGATGTCTCCAACAATGCTGACTTCTGCCTTTGTGGGCTCTGATTTTCCATGATTGAAAGTTGCAAACAGCAGTGCTGGAGCCGAGCACCCCAGCTTCGTTAATTATGGCGCTCTCTTCAGCCAATACCTTTAAAAAAAATTAAAAAAGGATTAAAACAAAAAAAAACCTAAGAATTTTCAGTGTTTCAATGGAAGTACTTGAATGCGATCTGTCTCGCGGATACATGACCAGGGTTCTCATTTACATTTTTCCAAATGATTGTCATTTCTGGCCTGAAACCCTAACCACTGGGACCACAATGACACACTCAAAATGTCAGTGTGAGACCACTTAGTCCTGTATCAACGTGGTGGGAACTGCATTCAAAACAAATGTGGATCTGTTTTCACTGCTCACAAATGAGATGCGAAAGCAAACCAAATCGAGGACATGAGGTCAAGTGTCCTTTCCCCCACCACTACCTCAGCCAAAAAGTAACAACAGGCTGGGATGCCCCAGAAAAGGTAATTCAACATTTGCTACTTTCATCATCTACAGTGAGATCTAAACCAGAGAGGCCATGTGCTGCCCTGCCCTACCTGAACGTTAAAGAAATAATGTTCCTGCTCATATTGAGACACTCAGCGCTGTATGATGTCTTAAAAGTATTTCACTGTCCTCTTAAAAAATTCATTTAAACATCTGTCTCAAGAATTTGAAACGCTGCCAACACCGAACTGTGGAGTTAAGAAAACCAGAGCACTGTTGTCATAAACGTGCCAAATGCAGCGTGTTATATCCCTATATTCGACAGAGCTATTGCTGTAATCATTTTTTAAAAAAACATAGGATAACCGTTACCGCCGTAAATCATACTTCATTACTTGGCAAAGTGTTACGTTGCACTGGAGAGTTATGTCCTGGGGACACTTGTAAGCTTTAGAAGATGTTTAATAAAACGCATTACATAAAAAGACAATGCACGTTGTAGATCACAGCCTCGTGAGGCTGAGCCCGGCAGCTGCTGCATTGGTTTCTGGCAGCCCCCGACCCGGTTGGAAGGCGCTGGTGGTGTGTATTGCGACCAGAAATACAGCGGTTTCAGCCATGGCAACACCACCACCACCACCAGATCGGCTAACCATGGCAAGGCAGAGGGGGGAAAAGCTCATCCTTTTGGGCACTGCTGGAAAACACAACCCTGCGGTGCCCCCAGTGCAGAGCCAAGGGCTGCCTGCGGGTAGGTGGGCTCAATGCCCGCCTTACTGCATCCCCGTGTCGGGACCATGTGCGATGTGGCCAGGAAGGCGACGTACATTTTCCTTACGCAGCTTTGCCACCTGAGCTGCTTTGCCACTGGATGGGGTGAATTGCAGCTGCGATAGACTCAAACACAGATTTAAGGAGGATCCTGCCTTTCTGGCCAGTTTATAAAGCCCAGTGTCTCTCAGCTAGGTGCTGGGGAGACACCGCTAATTCCTGGCACAGGCAATTACAACCTTGAGGTTGAAAACTAAAAATGTGACTCACCAAGGGGGTATGAACCCTCCAGGTTCAAATCAGCCACTGCCGGTGCATGGTGGCATCCCAACGAGTGCTGGAACCACGTTCCGTGTGGGACAGGGCCCAAAAAACCTTGCTGTCATTTAGAGGCATACGTTAAAGCAAGGGAAATAGTTGTGGCTGTAATTAAAGGCAGCCAGGAAACACTTGGCTAATTACTGCGTGAGCCGGGGCTGAGTGGATGCGGTGCAGCTGAGGAATGCGCCCGTCACAGGGCAGGTATCTGAAAAACACAAGCCATCATGGTGGCCTGAGAAAAACTCACCGATGACATCAAGGTAGCTGCCCTGGCACTGAGACGGAGGTCCCCCAGCTGCTGGGCTGGGATGTGGGGGCACAGATGGAAATCTTGGTGATTCCAGTACCGACCACTCCTGCCTGAACAGTGAGAAAACATGAATTTTTGTCAAAGATGCAACACTTCCCAGAACCACAGGTGTTTAATTTTTCATCAGATGCTGACAAAGGGCGATCCTACCACCAGCAGCATCTGGAAGTGCTGGTAAATAGCACATTTGCACAGCCACCAAGGCCACATTTGCACACACTGCAGGCAATGGCTGAAGGCTCAAGTGTCCAACATGCTGCAGGACTTTGCTTTCACTTGTTTTTGAAAGAGGTTGAGGACAATGGTGGAAAGGGCAGGGGAGGGGAACTGCTGATCCTCGCTGAGCCCCTGCTGCCTTAGTTCTCACTTTTGATGCGTAGCTGTATTTTTGCCCCATGCTAGAGGGATCAGAGGTCAATTGCTTAGAGATGTGTGCAAGCAGACATTGCCTCTGCTCATGTGCTTCAGAGCCAAGCCTCCTTACCTTCACCATGACAGCCTGCAGCTTGGCACAAGTTGAATGGCTTAGCCCAGCACAGGGAAAAATAAGGTGATGCTTTCCATCTCCAGGCTCAGCTGGCTTGGGCCATTGAGCTCTGCAAGCTTCAGCCTGCACAACCTCACCTAGCAAAGGCACCTGAAACATAGTCAGGGCTCTTGAAGCGTTGTCTCTCATTTCATGCCGATGTTGTCCTGTCACTTGCTATAAAATTCTCCCCAGCACCCTCTCCTAGGGCAATGCAATGCAGCCAAAGCCCAGAGCCTGAACATCTGTCTCCTGGCACTTCAGAGGTATCCATCAGCCAACACATCTGGCTACAAACTACTTTCTGCATCTGAGGGTTAAGCAGACTGACTGCTACAAGAAGCAAGCCAAGGCCCTGAGTGAAGCCCAGCAGTGACACGAGGAGCTGCAGTCACTGGGTGTGTGAAACGCACCCCTGCGAGGAGACCTTCCATGGCAGGGACCCCCACAGCTGGCAGGGAGGAAACTCCAGCACAGGGCACGAGTGAACTTCTGCTCCTTTTTGATGCCAGAACTTGGGGCAGAAACCTGTGCCCAGAGCACATGGGTGGGCGGCACTGGTGGCTGCACTTGACAGAGATCCCTAAAAGGAGATGCCTGCCCTCCCAGGAAAGGGAGATGGGCACTCAGATCTCTCCCTGCCCTGCAGGCTGGTGGCCAGGCACTTCTGTGGCACGTGGGTGCAGTGGCCCTTCCCTCTGCCTCCTCCCCGGCTGCGTGTGGGGAGATGGTTGGGATGCCAAACCACTTAGGTAGGTGTGACAAAATAGCCCTATTGAAGGGAGCCAAACCAGTATGACTTCCTTATTGTGCAATGATTAATAAAGGCCTTCAGCTCTTTTTTTCCATTAATTGTGAATAGGCAAGTCCTTGATCATTTCCTTATCCAAGGACTGAGTGAGATTCCTTACAGCATTCCTGCCTCAAAGTGGCTGCCCCGCATTGGGAAGAGAAGTGATTCCTGCAGTACTGAAACCACACACAGCAAAACCAAAGGCTGAAGACCTCTTTCCCAGTTCACTCGTGCTGAGGACTCAGCCGCCACAATGTGACAACCAGGCTTAGGGTTAGGGACACCCCAATGTTCCTGCCTTTACCGGGATTTACATGGTAAATCCTAATTGAAATGAGCAAAACAGAGAGCAGCTTTCGGCAGGAAGAGGAGCACGGCAGGCATCAGTCTGGATAAGATTTCTTGGATATTATAGTGTTGGTTCCCAGCTTCCCTACAGCTTTCTTGCATGAGGACTGTCCCTTTGCAAATCACAGGGAACGTTTGCATTCCCCTGTCCTTAGTCTACCTTGTGCACTCAGATGGCCTTCTTTTTTTTTTTTTTTAATAGGGGACAGATCCTGTGTGTCTTTACAGACAAGACCTGCTCTTGCTGTCAGCCTCAATTTCTAGCAGAAATTCTTCTCGGTGTTAGGCCCTTAGTAAGTGGGGAAGGTTTGGTTTCTTCTGGTCGCGCTGGGGCCGTGCCCCCAGGTGGGGACCCAGCTAACCAAGCTGGGTGGTGTCCCTGAAAGGTCTCACTTTACTCGCAACTGGTCATGAAAAAAACAAAAGTTAAAAATGTTGTAGAAACTGCAACCAGGTGCGAAAGGGAGCAAGGATACATTAAAAGTGAAAATTTGCCTTTTTAATAAGCCGTTACAAGTTAGTTGGGTGTTAGGAGAGCACACACGCTGGTGCTTTTAGTCATTCAGAGAAGAATTTGTGTATGTGCATGTGTGTGTGTTTTTAATGAGACCAGAGGGTGCAGAATGGGGCTCCTTTTCCAACCTATATTGCAGCAATTTGTGCCTTTCTGTAGCTGTGGGTGTTATGTGCTTTCTACTCTGAGTGGCAAGTTTCAGTTTGATTCTGCTCTCGAGAGCTGCGGGGACAGTTTGCACTTGCCTTATCAAGGCAGAATCCAAATAGCTTCACGGTGCACCCGGCCCCCTGACACTGCAAACTGAGAAAATACGCTTTAAGCACAGCAAAGCGAGTGAGGTGATGACCAGAGGGCTGTTTCTCACCAGAGCATCCCAATCAGCCAAAGCCCTTACGCTCCAATCAGCGGGGCAACGAGCTGCCTCGAGAGTCACAGCCTTGGCACTGCCCCGACAGGCGCGCCCGGGACTCCGTGAACCAGAGCTGGGACCCCAGGCCTGGGGCTCTTTTAATACATCCCCACTGCCCTAAAACCCTGCACCACTTCTGCCAGCCCCTCACACCAATGGCCCAGCACTGAGGGCCCGGCCTGGCTGCTCCAAAATGGGCAGCTGCAGGAAGTACTTGCCCGTCCCTGTTCATGCCTGGGCCGACCTGAGCAAGCCTGGTTTCGAGCCACCAACCAAAGTTGTGCCCATGATTAGAGATGGCAGTAGGGGAAGGGCAGGGCAGGTGCTTCCATGGCCCTCGGGAAAGGGGCTCTAGTTTGGCTCCAAGGACTCGTGGTCTCAAAAGTAATCCCTGTGCTCAGACATGCAGCCGAGCAATGCTGTCTTTACATCTGTTTGCTAAAAGCACCCATCCTTCAGACTACACGCCAATGTCCATGCTGCCTATCCCACTGTCCCCAGATGGGCTGTGACTAAGCAGTGCCCCACATCCTCCATCCCTGTGCCTCCCGCCTGGGGGTCTGGGGTGGCCACCAGCCCCATGGTGGCAGCCCTGGTGGTAGCCCTGGTGGTCCGTCACCCTTGAGAAAAGCTTGTTCACTGCAGAGAGACTCACTGCGGCCTCAGCAGTTGCTGATAGAATCTGCAGAAAGATGTCCCCCTAATCTGGAGCCATTCAAGAGGAGTTCAGCACAGTTCCCCTGAAATGCCTGGGTTCCTCTTGCCCTCCTCAGGTGCTGCACACTGCAATTCACTGGGGGTCTGGTTTGTAAAACACGAGTGTTTCTCAAATGAAGTTGTGACCTACATAGCAGCTAAGAGTGACAGGAGGATTTCCTCCCTCCCTCAGATCTGCTTGAGGTTTTTAATCCCCCCCAGATACAACACCCAGGAATGACTGTGGTGTTTGCTGCACAGTCACTTGTCTTGCTTGAGCTCAAAAAGGAGCCCAGAAGATGAGGTGGAGCCCTAGCTGCAGGTACAGTTCCTCCTGCCCTACCACTCACAGGCAGTCCAAGCTCCCCTTGGGGCAGAGGCAATGCAGCATGGGCCCTTCTGCTGTCGAGGGGGGGATTATCCTTATTTTGCTAGTGAGCACCCAATGGAGAGGCAGGCTGAGGAGCTGAGAGTGCAGACTTTAATGAACACACAGTGCTCTCTGATTTCCTTCAAAATCTCAACTACTTATCCAAATTAAGGAGACCAGAAAACAAGGACCCTCCGTGACCATTCTCCTGAAGCAGCATGCAAACCCCATCAAAACACTCTAAGAGCCTTGATAGATGTGAAGACCCTAGATCCCAGTCCTTTGCCACTGGCCTCCTGCCTGCTGGCTCCCTCTGTGTCCATATGCCACAAGGAAACACCTCAACCCCATGCGAGTCTGACTCCAAAAATACATTCAGAGAAGGACCCAGCCACAGAGTTCAGCTACAGGTTCTCACTTTCCCTGGATTTGGGGTATTTAAGTCCAGAAATGCCTGCTGATGCCATGCCTAATGCATTTATTATTTTTTTAAAACTATTTTTCAATGTAATTTTTAGCTCAATCTAAACCCTAAGGCAGTGATGTGCCTCTATGCAGGGGAATGTATCCAAGTTTAAGCTTAATTTAGCAATGGAGATTTAAAGATACTTTTTTTTAACCTAGAAATTTCAGTATTTCAAGGCCAGAGCAAAGTTTTGCAGCAAGGATGGGGACCCAGGAGCCAAGATGGCTGGGTTCTGGTTTTGGTACCTTCATTAACTGGTAGCAAGGTCTGGAACAAGTCAGTTGACCTTCCCATACAACACCCGACTCATTTGTAGAATAGATACAAGACTTGTGCAAGTTGTGGTGTAACACTAATATTTGTACCTTGTTTTGAGAGCTGATATGTAACAGCACATATTTTTGTTGTTCATAGAGAGAACAGTTTGCTTATAGTACTATCTGCAATATCACAATATTTAGAAGTCTTCACTTACAGGCTACGACTAACCCGAATGCAACAAAAACTCTCTCTGCCCCAAGGAGCTTACAAGCGAAGCACTATTAAAAACCCAAAAAACCACAGTGGCTAGGTGCAGAGCTTAAATTTCCATTTTCTCTCGGCATTTTCCCACGAGGGGATTGCATGTGAGAGCACACAACAGAGAGTCAGATCACGCCCGGTTCAGTTGCTCTGGCATGCCATTTGGCAATACAAGAATGACATAANGAAGGGGGAATATTGATCCGTATCTACTCAACAGTCAGACCAGTGGTGTGGTAGCAACATAAGACGTGCCTTTGCTTTTTCAGTAACTAATAATCTATAGAGAACCATTTCCTTTTCTGCTGTTAAGATAACACATTTGCCACATCAGCTGCATGCAAATAATTCATGCCTCTGCTTAACTAATTTACCTCCTTCCACCAGCGCTGACCAACATGCAACACGAAAAAGGAGCCAGCTCACCCAGAACTTTCTGAAACATTTAAATTGTTGGAAGACAACTGTACCAAATACACTGCAGGAGAGAGATGGCCTCGTGAGATTAAATGGGTTATTTTTGCTGGTCTTTGGTCCTGCCTCTGACCCACATGTGGACTACAGGCTGGAACTGACATTATCCAAAGAAAAGCATTTGATATCTCTGCACATAGACCACAGCTGGTCAACAACTCATCCCAGATTTAAACACAATATATTAGCTCTCATCTGTTGCCAGAAATATTACATGCTATTAAAAGCCTGGGCCCCCAGAAGTGTGCTGAAACCGAGTGGGCCTTCACATTGCTTGGAAAGAAACGGGTATCAGGTTGGACACATCTCTGCACCTGATGGAAACCTTGTTCTAATCAAAATGCTGATGCTACTTCCACTCGCATGCATACACACACCTCTCTCCCTGCATTAACGCAGTGCAGGAAAGGTTGCAATGTCAAGCACCAAAACTTTATGAAATGCCAGAATTAATTAAGCCTGTCCACACGTAAGCTGCAGGAGCAGCCCTTGCTCGCAGGATCAAGCACTGGCTTTCCCACAGGACTTCTACCTTGCTCAGCGTGCAAGGCAGGAGATGCTCCTGCATGGGAGGATGCAAGGACAGGGGTGCCCTCCCTCTCCTTCCACCTCCATCACCGGTCACACAGCTCTGGCCTTTGTGCTCCTGCCCTGATCTCCAGCTGGGGCCAGTTGCTCCTCAGTGCTTTTGGTGGGTCCATCAGGAGGACAGCTGAAGGCTTCACCTGTTTCACTCAATGTCCACATGGGAGAGGAAGATTGTATCCCTATGCATGATAGAGAAGAAATTAAAAACAGCAGTTGAAAGTCAGTATTCACTTTGGATGCTCAGACTTTCCAGAGCAGTTTATCCCAACCAAAGTGTTATTTGATTGTAGTATAGCTCATCATAACTTCAGGGGTCACTGAGAATCCTCAGCACCTTCAAACCGAGCACCTAAAACCAGGAAGTACGATACTTCACAGACTGTGAAAACTTGAGTTAAGTGACTTGCTCCGTGCTATGCACAACTCCTTGCGTAACAGCCAGTGAGGAACGAGTTTCTCCCCAGCAGCACCCAGCTCCCTGGCTAAGATGGCCTCTCCATCTATCCCATCCCTCTCAACAGAGACCACCACTGAGGTTTATAGATTAAAGCCTACTTTGGTTCCCAAAGACAAAGGCCATGGGGAAAGGTAAGACACATTCTGTAAAGACCAACTCCTTAACTTACATCCATAGGGGCCTGATTTAGCCTTAACACTGGATTTTCTCAACGTCCGAGTGCCTGAGCTTGCTGCCTCAGTACTGCCTGGCCAAGGTCCTGGGTTTTGGAAAGCACATGTCCCAGCAAGACTCATCCCACTCCGTAGCTGGCCTGCGAGACATTGGTACAAGGCAGCATGATAGGGGTTTTTCCATGAATCAAGTTGCCAGCTCTGCTGGCCATGGCGCTGCTGCCAGGAGCACCTTGTCATCTGTTATGTCTCTTTCTCCCCCTCCCTGTTACCTTTCTCATCCTCCCTCTCCTTGCCCCCAGCCCCATCCTTTTGCCTTCTTGATGAGTGTCTTCCGCTCCCTGCCAGTGCTGCCAGCATGGGGTAAGGTGGCCTCTGGCTTCTTCAGTCTCCCTAGCTGCAAGCTGGTGGAAGGAAGCGGGGAAATGCTGCCTTTTCTTTGGAAAAGCCGTTGCCTCCTAAGCAAGGGGACCCATGCAACTAAGGGCAAGGGTGAGGTGAAACACTAAGAAAAAAAAAAAAAGAAAAAAAAGGAAGAACATCTTTTCACAGTCTGTAGATACAAAGTGAAACTATTTTGATAGATTCAGCTCTCCCACACTGAAAGGCCCAGAGTTTTTCATCTCTGACTTACTCTGAGGCATGAAACTTCACCCATGACTTGACAAACTCTAATATCCACAATGCTTTGTGGCTTCTCAGCAGTCTGCTGCTACCCTGTCAAAGCTCACTTCAGCATTTGGCTGGGTTGATGTCAATATTACCAATTACTCTCTCTTTTAAGGTTTTCCTTATTTTGACACATCTTACTTTTCTAATACTTCTCCCTGGAGCTGAAAACCCAATGGTGTAGAGGTCCTGCTTTTCTTAGCACACTGACATCTCCATGGCTGGATATAGACAGCCAGAGAAGAAAATAACTTGGCCCAAACTTGCAAAATATTCCCTTTACTGGCAAGGGATCACCACCAGCTTTCCAGTGGACGCTGAGAAAATTGCTAAGTAGGAGACTTCAGCTTCCTCACAGGGACTCCCCTAGCTCAACAGAGGGCAGATCCAGCTTGACAGCCTGATTTTGGACAATCTTCATGTACAACCCACACAGTGAACATTTAAATCGAGGCTAGTTTATGAAGAAGCATTTTAAATTAATAGAACTGTGTTTAGGCCTGATCTTATGAAAGCTCAGCCATGTGTTTGGCTTACCAAAGTTAGCTCAAAGGGGTAATAATTCTATATACTGCATTTGAAAAGATGCAGTGTTTTTTGCTCTATCCTATTGTAGTAAAATAACAATCTACCCACAGAGATGAAGGAATCAGTAAATGTTTCAGTCTGGACCGAGCATCTTTAAAAAGGAAATGATCTAATCTCAGTGAAGTCGCAGAGGGGTTCAAAGGAGTGGATGACACTAAGTTTGTATCATACAAGGAAACAACCAAAGATTAAAAATCTATTATTCTGGGATTACTGTATGAATTTTCCTCCTAGCATTGTAAAAGGTTTCTGTTTCCCTGTCAACATACCATCTTCTACAATGTTGTCTAAATACATAGCACATCATCTACTCACCGTCACCATTGTCGCACCCTTTGATTCAGAGGAGATAAGAAGATAGGTCAAAAAGGAGGTAGCAGGTGATTGTACCACCTGTGAAATATTCATGCCTAATATGTCGTTTGCTAGAGTTGATGCTCAGATACTTAAGATATGTTTCCTGCTTGCTTCTCCTTCTCCCTCAAGATGATTTCTTCTTTATCATTTCTATATCAACTTGGTCAGTTTTGGCATTGACATGTGTAAGAGCCCATATATGCTCTGCCCTGCTTCCGGGATGCCTAACGTACCTCTCTAGAATGTTTTTAAAAAGCCAGGAATGTAGAAGAACAAAAACAAAAAGCAAGATCAATGTTTTGGAGACCTTTTGTCCTGGTACACATGGGAATTAAATCGTGTTTGTCTCCTTCCCCTGCTCTAAAGACAGAGGTGTCATTAATAATGCAGAGCACATCTCTCTCCAACCCCTTTTGCAGCTCTTAAAACATAGAGAGCAAATGGCAAACTTACCTTTCATCTCCTTTTGAAACTTAAGTTAGGCCTTATTGGTAACAAGTGAAATCAAACTGGTTGTTGCTGTTTAACTTCTCTGTGCTATTTCCTCACATGAATTAGTCATGATCAACTCTACCTGGCAGTTGTCCTTACAAAAGACAGAACAGAGAGAAGGGTTAAGCACTCCCATACAATTTACCCAATAAATTTGTCATACCCCTTATATAGAGTTGTCCCTCCAGTTCTGCCTGTTCCCTAACATATCTGGCAGTTTGAACAATGTTGGCAATATTTGAGCAATTAGGCATTCCAAGTGGAAAGGTTAATATACATTACCCTCAAACGCAGGGTGTGTTTTGTCTTGTGCCTTCAACCATCCTTGATGAGCACTGATTGCATAACAGCCGCAAAGTAGGAAGGTCTTTCAATTTCAATATGGCCTACATTGTTTTGGTTTAGCAAAAGGCCAGTAGCCCAATGGCTAGGACGGGTCAAACACACCTTGACTCGAGTGCTATTGAGGGAGATCACAGAGAGGTGGCTTCATGGCTGTTACCACTTTCCAGGTGTTAAAGCCTTTGGTCACACTGGCACTGACGCAAAAACAGGTAACAGATCACCCATGAAAGCAAAACTCCTCTGATGGAGCTCGGAGTAAGACCAGTCAAGGTGATGTGAGATTTATGCTTTATTGCCCCTCTTTTGGTTGAGCAGCATTGGGACCTCGTCTTATTTTTTGGTCAGTTCGTAGAGGCGGCACTTTGCAGTCCAAGTCTGGTGGGAAGCTCTGGGCAGGAACAGGCAGGCTGAAGAAGTCCCACAGCCTCGCACTGGGTGGGAACTGCAAGACCACAGTCCACCAGGAAGGGATGAAATCACTGCCCAAGCCAGCCAGCTCAGGGGACAACATGCTCAGCCCAAACCATTGCTGAGGTGGGAGAACAAGTGTGAGCTGAAACAACAGCCCTGCAGAGGAGCACTCCAGGTCACTGGGAGGCCAGCAGCTGCTGGACCGGCTGACACAGCCCTCCTTGGCCAGCAGTGGGGCACACCCCGTGGCCAGCCTGTCCGTCCTGCCCAGCAGGGATGCTTGGCTGCCTAGTCAGGACCTAGCTTAAGCCAGAAAAAAACAAATCTAAGCAACAAAGAAGGAAGTTTTGCAGGTTGAAGCTACCACTGGTGCTTCATCTACCCCGAGCCTTCACGGGAGGGTCCAGAGTGCCAGTAGATGAAGGAGGTCAGGTCTGGGATGCCCAGCTGCCCCCTCCCAACAGGACTTGAAGGGATCTGAATAATCCAATCTGTGCTAGGGTGCTCTTGCAAGGCCCCATACACCTCACCAGGGTATGTATGCAGCAGCCCCACCGTACCGGTAAAAACTGCTGAGAATTGGGCACTCAGCTTCTCCACTGTGGCTGGTGGTATTTCCCTGGCTGGGGTGATGTTGATGTTCATAATGAAGCTTTGGCAGAGAAAGAGAGACATGTTGTAACCATTAGCAGACTTTGCAATTATACTTTATCTCAGAAAAGGACAAAGGATAACTCAGCTCAATGGGGGTTTTGTGCAAGTTTGGGTCTACACTTTCCATTGTAATACCAGTCCTGGTCTTCACCATTGTCTTCCTCTGACCCAGAAAAACTTGACCATGAAAATAATGCTAGTTAGAAAATAATGGAACTGATAAGTCATTGCAAGCACATGTGTGTCTCATTATATATCAGTTCGGTTTCACTATATATTTTACACTATGTAACATAAATTTCACTATGCACCACAAGTATTTCAATATGTGATAGTCAGAAAGTGGCAGTTTACACTAAAAGTTTCAGTATGTGGTAGGATATTTCAAATACTATAAATTCTCCTTTTAAATGAAATGCATTGTGTAGATTAGTAAGAAATGCAGTTGGTTTAGTTTACTCAATGTGGTTTTCTTTCAGAACGGTATATAGTGCAGTGCTGTTCAATTGCCATGTTTATTTTTATCATACATATTAATGGCTGGTTAAGTGAAAATTCATTAAACATATACCACACAGGATTCAGGCGATCTGAGTTCCATTTCTTAGATCTTTTATCTCAGCTCAACTCATACCATATTAACAAACACACAATACTCATGAAGGCTGTACCAATGGACAAAACAAGCTTCCTCTGTGAGGCTTGCTATCAGCCTGGTTCTTCTTAACTGAATTCTCTTTGAGCAAGTGAAATCCGAGGGACCTGAAATCCCCTGTAAGGGTGAATTGTTAAAGCAATGAGCAGGTATATCAGGGGTTTGCACTGAATTGCCATTTATTGCACATGATCACCATTTCAGTCACAGCCAGCAGCAGAGGAACCTGCACTGCCACCACTGCACAGCTAATCATGGCTTTGGATCTGTTGGTGAACTGGCCATACAAGTACCATGTTAATCAGCCCTTTTTCTAGCAAACCTTAGTTACTGAAAAGGGGTATTCACTGTGATATTACCACACCAAAAAACTCTGTCATATATTAGAATTATCAGGTGTTTTCACACATGACATCCTTCAGCACCAGAGGGTACAGATAACCTTTGAAAGATACTCGCCATGAACCAAGGAGTATATCAAACCAAATCACATGGCTTAGTAAAGCCAAGGCACATCTGTGGCAAGGACCATCTCCTGCAACCTTGGCTAAAGCTTCCAGATAAGTGCAGCAAAAAGTTTCCCCACATCCAGTACCTACCATCAGAAATGCAGAAAGAAGAAAAAACATTAGGCTAAATTTTGGCTGTGAGTTTTCCCTCATTCTCGTCTCCTCTAAACACAAGCCACACCAAGAATAACTCCACCCAAAGTTCTGTTTTATTCAAAAAAACAGCCTGAACAGCATGGGGCAATGCCGAACTCCAGCCCAAGAGAGAAACATCAGACAGTAACATCTGCTCTGGCTTCTGCCCCTCAGGATATAATCACACAGATAATTTTCTAGCAATTTTCAATGGGTAATTTCAAAATGCTAATGATCTGTACTGAAGTTCAGTGTTTAGAAGAACTGGAGGCCTCATCTACCCCATCTTGCCCTCAGACGACCAGAGTGACCCTGCACTGGCATGACTCTGGGCAAGCCACTTACAGAATTACAAAGGCCCTGCACTAATTAGAAACTGGGTCTTTTAATGTACCTCCTTGTCCCATCACAGGCCTAGCAGACCTCTTTGGCTCCCTGCCAAATAGTTCAAGCACCTATTAACCAAGGAAAAGGTAAAGAGCTTGGGTTGTAAGGGGCTGGATTTCAGCCCAGCGGTTTCAAATCTCCTAACCAGCAAGAGCAGCTTATCTATGTTTGGAGGTCAAAGACCTCAGCAAAGCCCTGCTAACATGCGTATGCTGGCACAAACTCAAACGTTTGGCTCTTCAGATTACAGTGATTCCTTGGCTTCTTACAAGTGGGGAAACAAGGGCCACCAAAGCAGCCAGTGACACACTTGGGGCTGGTCTGAGTCTGCTTATGCTAATTTATTTGGCAAAATGTGTCACCACAAGTGTCTCCTCAGCTCACAGGAGCCGGAACTGTATGCATCCAGTATACAGCTTGGTTACCCTATTCTTCCAAAATTTAAACTCAAGACCCACAGTACTCCATGTTTGAAGTCTCTACGTACCATAAGAAACAAATTCTGTCCCAGACACACTACAAAGCAAAGCTCATGAGCTGCCTCAGATGTTTCCCAGTAGCTGGGTTGAAGGAAACGGGAATGTTTGTGTCAGTCGTGGAGCATGGGGACAGTCCGGGGAGCAGCGATTACTGCCTTCATCCCAGTCAGGGACTGGATGCAATGGGAGCTGCCTTCCCGTGCCCAGACTGAAACCTTGAACAATGAGTTTTCCCATGTACCTCCTCCAAGGCAGCTTGAGAGCAGCCCTGCCGTCTGCCAGAGCGTCCCTGCCTTAGACCGGATAAAACGTGGTCTCATCTCTCCATCCAATAGGATATTTGGGATGAAATAAAGGTAATGATTTTCAGTGTGTCTGCTTTCCAGCATGACCAAACCCTGAGCTGTTCCTGCTTAAGAAAGGGAGAAGAGACAACAATGCAAACTTTCCCATGTTCATTACTCCCGTGTTAGATCTGGGCCGAGATATGTGCAAAGCAACATATTTATGCCCTAGATTCCAGTGCTGATACTGCTAACAAAAGCTAAATTACAATGATTTTCCTGTAGTCAGGTTGCTAGTCCAACAAGTTTTGGAAGGAAGGAAATATATTACACACATCCTCCAAGTCCCCTCCTAAGCACTGTCAGGCTATAATTTTAGCTTGCTGTTATTACTGATTATGCATAATTGATGTTGAGCCATCCTTTAGCCATCACGAAAGTTACATTATCTAAGCTGCTGCACTACTTTCACTAACTCATCTTGTCCAAAGTTTTTAGTATTTCTTGACTAAAAAGACAGAACAGCAACAAAAGTTCACAAAACACACACCAACTCGTTTACCAAATCCAAACCTTTTCATCTGACCCAATTAAGTTTCACTTGTAGGCTGAACCACATGATTTCAGGAAAAGAATTGCAGCGTAGCTTGCAGTATTCGCTGTTGTGATTTCAGAAGCAGTTGGCATTGGCTTGGAGACCACAGTTTCATGTGTACCAATAACATTTAACAAAGGACTTTTCCATCTTTGCTGACTGAAGAAGCAGGACCATTTGTAGCATGTAATTAAGCTGTTGAGTTTCCGTTGTTTTGAATGTGACCTACCTTTTTTCCTCTTTACTCAGCTATGGCTGAAGCTAATATCTGTTCATCAAAATCCTTCTGTTTTGAATCAACATATCTCTATCTACGCAAATCTGAGAGGGGAAATGCTCACAAAGCAGTTCATATTCCTGGTAGCTGAAACATTCCATGGAACACCTCTGCCATGTTTGCATTTTATGGACATTTCTCTGTTTGAAGTCAACTTCTACAGGTTTTCACACAGAAAATTTTCATCAGCTGCATTTCCTCCAGCTTTAGCAGCAAAACATTCTCATCAGCACGCAATAGGCAAGAACCTTGCAAAGCGACACTTTAAAGAAAAAAACTTGATAAAATGGTTGTCTTGGCATAGTGTGAAAATTTTGCACATCAGCAGTTTCCTGCATTCTTTTCCATCGATTCTCTTCAAATCAGCCTTTCTTTTGTAAAAAAAGAACAAGTAGTGGTGCTTCTTTTTGCTCCGATTCATAACAACTGAAGATTTTAACAACATACTGTGGCAAATAGTATTCTGCTGATCTTAGAGAAGGAAAAAACACCATTTAGACTAAACCTTCTCGTTCATTCATTGCTGCAAGTCCCTGCCACAAACCAATGTTTTTTTCAGGACAGGGGAAGCAGCTTTGCTTCACTGGTAAGACTGCTTGAGCGTTTTGATGGGAAAAAAGGCCTTTCCTTGATATTTGATGTGGCTTTTATTCTGCAGGACATAAAACAACTGCAAAATTCAGCATCTGTTGAATTCCACCTGTGTGGACAGGGAGACATTTCCCTGTTCTGGATTTAGGGTTTGCAATATTGTTTACAAGGACAGCAAAACCCCCAGCTTTCATTTGCGAAGTGCTCTGCCAATACAGACAAAAGCCACAAAGGAGACTCAGTGGTCACTTTTGTACCTTGAGCAAGATGACCAAATGAAAATAAACAGCTTGTTGAGAACAGCTATGAGAACTCCTCTGCAGTAGAACAAAGCATTTTACCTTCTGGACAACTGCAGAAAATGAACTAATTTTTTGTTTAATGCTGGATTCCTACACCTAGATGTCTGCTGGTTCCCATTTCCCATAAGCATAGGACAACACTGAGGGTAATACAAATTCCATTTCACCATAGTGACAGAAAACAATAGCCAAAAAGAGGGCAGCACAGAAAGGTGCACTGCAATCAGCACTTGTCTTCTGCAGTTGGTGTATCTAACAATTTCCTCATGTTTTATTTTTTAATTTCTAAATTTTTTACATCCCATTACTTTCATAAAGCTGGCAGATCCAAAGAGTTGGAGAGAAACAGACCAAATCCAAATAATTTTGTATACCCAGAAGCATCAAAGGATGCTGCAATGCCAGAATGTGTCTAGGAAACTCAAGAGTTGGGGAATGTTTCTGCTACATGGGGGTTGTCCCTGGGATTAGGCACTGAGACACAGCCTTTGGAAAGGACATCGCTCAAACACACAAACCAACACTGGCATAAAGGAACCTCACTGGTCTGAACAAACCCCAAAACATCGCAGCCCATGCAAAACCCAAGTGTCAAGAGTAAGAATACTCCAAAATCATTGCCAATAAGTGCTATCACAGATCAGATTCACACCTTCTCTGGAAGTTGACTTTCGGAACTTACATTTATTCCTCAACTGCTTCTGCAGAAATAATGAAAACACCAAAATGAAACACAGGAATCAACCCAGATGCTCTCTGCACTCCAGCTAGGCATATCCTAAACCCCAGGTGGTGGGAAAGGAAAGCAACGCTGTCTTTTTCTTGTTCAGATAGCAATACCCCAGAGCACACTGAAAGCAATCATTTCCATCTGCCACACACAACCTAGAAATCTGAAAATTGTTCTTCCAGTAGAAATCTAATACACCAGTGAGTAACCAAAAGCAACCTAACTGCTTTCTTTCATGAAAGGTCACAATGTTCTGGAGATACCACAAGACCGGTTCACTGTTCTGCTATGCCTGGTAGGGTGGTTGTTCAGCACTGAGTAGTATATCAAGCAGCAGATGAAAGGGAACAAAAGTACTAACATGCTGATCAACTGCAGAAATTATTCTTTCCTTTCAGTTCGCATTTGAAAAGTAGTAGATTAGTCAATTTTTGCCTTTCTTTTGAGGAAAAGCTTGTAATGACCCAGTTAACTACTTGCAGAAAGATAACTGCCTCGAGATTATGAGGTTATTTGTGCAAACAGCCACCATTTGTGATAAAAAGTAATTTCAGGATAAATGTGTGGGACTTCAGCACGTGCAAACATCAATTTAAGTAGTCCAGTTGCCATAGTTCAGCCCATAAAATCCCCCAATATTTAGCTGGTCACTGATATTAAGATTATTGACCACTAACAACAAGAGCAGAGGTGTCACTCCATCAATGCACCAGCACTGCCCTTCACTCCTATACATCTGACTTCCAAGCTGCTGCATCCAGATGTCTGCACCATCCATCCCCCTTCCCAACAGGAGCACTGTGCTGGGTGGGGAGGAGAAGGGAAAGGAAAACTAGCTGTCAGCATCCCATTTAAGCACTATTTGTTAAAACAAGGACCAGTCCAGTCTCTTTGTGCAAATCACTCCATGAAAAGTGAAGGGTTATTATCTGAAGGCACAACTTAACCTTTGAACAGCATGCCAGTTTTCTTCTTAACCATGAATATAGGACTTCATAGACCCATCTCTCTGTCTTCCACAGCTTGGTGACAGCTAGGAATGTTGTAGCTTGATCAAAAGGACACAGCTAAGCAGATTTCCAATCATTATCAACTAGTGAGAAGTAAATATGCTAGAGAGGGAAATGAATGACCTTTCTTCAAATGAAAGGATTGAAATCTGGTACCAGGTTCTGTATACCCAGGGATAGCCTCTGGACGCACCCAAATTGCCAGTCATTTAAGCTACCAGCCAATCCACAGCAGTTAAGACTCAGTCCCATGCACAGAAGATGAGCTCAGATTGAGTTACCTGGCAAAGAGCGATTTGCTGGTTTAGCAGGACCAGCAGAACTTTAAATAAAAGGTGGCATCATACACTTTTTTTTTAAGAGTCTGTTAGTGGCAAATGCATAAAGCAAAGCTCTCATATTTGCTAGAAGAGAGATTTTAAATGATGAAAAATCTGCAGTTACTAAACTTGTCACAGTATTCTCCATGAATTTCTCAATAACTGAGAAGTGGACTGGCTAGAAGCAGACAGGCTAGGCAGCCACTCTCCCATTGTTAAAATAATTGGGATGTCTGAAGATTCTCAATTAAGATCACAAACTAACTCTTGTGGTCTGATCTTGTTGAAATATTTTGGATATTCTCTGTTTCTGACAGTCCAAGGAATTCTATTATTTTAACAAAAGAGACAAAACCAGTAGATCTGCATGATGAATCCCCCCATAATCACCCTCTGAGTCAGATCAAAGAGGAGCCCTGTCTGAGACAGCAATATTCATCACACCCCCTTCTTATTTATTGGGAGCTGCATTTGCCAGACACAATATTTTCCAGAAGGGAAAGTAAAATCCAGAATCTAAAATACTAGGAACGCCGCCTCCCCCTAACCATAACATACTAACTTCAGCCTTATCAAAGCTGTCAAGAAAATCTGAGGGTGCTGCATTGCGTTGGTTCAAATTAAACAAGCCAAGCAAAAGATTTTTTAAATTTTATTTATGAGATGTGAAGAAGCTGCCTTCTACTCTCCAAACCATAGTGCTAAATACCAAAGGCACTGTGAAAGGGGCTGCTCTATTATTCAAAAAATATTTGTGTGCTTTTGGTAGATTAATTGCATTTAACATTTTGGTTAAACACACAAACAAGCACAGCTTTTTGTTGTTGCTTCAAATGAAGCCAGAAAGAGAACAAAAGGCATTCAACTGAACCAATTTAGGTTTATAAACATATTAATTTTAAAAGCGCTATGTGTACACTTAAAATGAATTTAAAGCAGTCAACCTTTGCAATAAGATGCCTAGTTTCACTGTATCCAAATAATCCATAAATCCAGATGCAAGCTGTCACAGACACTTCTTTGGAGAGCTTGCAAAGTTAAAAGTCAATGTTTCCTATTAATTAATAATTGTTTTCAGCTGTTTTGGCAAATGATTAAAACAAAGCGTCTGCCTTTAATGTTACATATAAAAGTTTTCTTCTTTAGAGACCTGAGCGCCAAGCGGGAATTACCTCATTTGCAAGAAGGTGTCATACATGATTGCTTGGAACATTTGTAAGCAAATAAGATGAACAGATATTGTACCTGCTGGTGCAACAATTTCCATACCGTCTCCATTAAAATTACCCACCGAGCAGTTTCAGAGGAACATCAGCTGAGATAATTGAAACAATACCTCTCATCTTAATAGAGTACCATGCTATGAAAGAGTCATCCCATAAAGAAAGCGTGCGGGCTGTACCTCATTTACCAAACAAGATGTGCCATCTTGTGAATTCAGTTTCGCACACCCTTTAAACCTGGCACTGCAAAGCATGATAGCACCTGCCCCTTCTGAGCTCCAAACCATCACCAAGATATTACTGACAGGCTTGCTCAATGTATCAGCAGATGGTTCAATGTATATGGCCACGGATGGTTCAACTGGTTCTCACCAGTGCCTGTTCCACAGCAGGATTAAGCTTGGTTTTGAGAAGGACCTTCTGCCATAAATAGCCTTCTAATCATAGTCTTTTATTCTGAATCTTCTACCCGTTCATTCTCCCAGTAAAACTGAAATAGCAGTTCTTATGGAAGCTGAATTTCCACATCCCTGCAGAGGAAGGACAGATTTCACTCTACTTGCAAAGTGGAAGGTACTGACATTAAGCAGCAACAGTATCTGTAGTTATCTTTCCTATCTGAACACTGGACAACTAATTGAGAAACCTTTCTGTTCTGCTGCATTGAGAAGCTTGAGAAATGATCAAAAGTGCAGGATTTGAGCTCCTCTCTTTCTGGTACACCATGGGAGTTGCTCCTAGCTCTTGACTGCCTCTAGTTTTAAAATCTTTTAAGATGTTCTTTATTGTTGAGGTAGGATTTTTTTAGACTAAATAGCACACTTTTATTTCTCAAGACAATGAATTCAGATAAATCTGCAGACTGTGCTGAGCAAGCAACAACACAGCTGCGCTCGGGGAGTGAATTAGTGACATAATTCAGAAGAACCACTCTCAGGTTTAGGTCAGTCCTTATTTTGGGGAAGGAGATTTTTCCACTGGTACAACACCCTTACTACATGATCTGAATGGCAGAGGAGTACTTCAGTGCTCCAGGCAAACAACGACCCACCCAAACAGTCAGCAGAAAGACAGTGCAAGCAGGAGCATTCTCTTGTTCCTGTGATCCTATTTGCCATCGCAAAATAAACTCACTCAAATAATTCTCAAGAAATTTCCAACCACAACATTTACATTTAATCATATCTTATTGCAGAGTGAAATTAAATAAAAATTCCAGCTACTGATTTACTTCAAATAATTAGCATCAGTGATAGTCAACAAAATGATCCCTGCCCTAAGGTTACTTCAAATCCCTGAAACCCCTGTTTGATATAAATGACAAAATCACTCAGAAGAAATCTTTCAGGTAGAGAAGAACTCTGCTCTGGTGAGGCCACATCTGGAGTACTGTGTCCAGTTCTGGGGTCCCCAGTTCAAGGAAGACAAAGAACTACTGGAGAGAGACCAGTGAAGGGCTACAAAGGTGATGAGGGGGCTGGAGCATCTCTATTATGAGGAAAGGCTGAGAGACCTGGGGCTGTTTAGCCTGGAGATTAGAAGACTGAGAGGGGATCTCATCAATGCTTATAAATACCTAAAGGGCGGGTGCCAGGAGGATGGGGCCAGACTCGGTGGTGCCCAGTGACAGGACAAGGGGCAATGGACACAAACTGGAATACAGGAAGTTCCATCTGAACGTGAGGAAAAACTTCTTTACCTTCAGGGTGCCAGGGCAAGATGTATTTGTGGTTATAGAGCATACATCAAATCTACACTTATTATTCATCCTCACATCCTCCCCTCCCGGCCAATGCCAGAGAAAGCACCCTGATGCTCTCAGAGACACGAGCAACCTGTTTACCCTGGGACAACAGGTGGTAAAAGTTCCCTATCTCAGGGCAGCTCTGAAAAGCTCACGCCCTTGTTTATTATGTGGCAACTGTGGCACCTGCCCGTATGTTAAGATGTTAAGGATCTCCTTTATCAATGGTATCTGCATCCATTTCAGCGTAATGCCTCACAAACCATTAGGATCAAAGCAGAACACCTAAATATGTTACAGTTCACTTCAAGCATATATTATATTAAAGATGAAGAACGCATTTTTATCCTATCCAGACAATACCTTGCAGCAAAGATCTACTTGCTGATGCTGCACACTCGATGCCTTTGATTATTTCAGCATCTTCTAACGATGAAGAGTAAACTGCCCTTAAAAAATAAACATATTTTTTCTTGAACTCTCAAGCCTCCTGATACCATCAAATGGTGTTTTGGAATAGGAGCCACATGTGGTTTTGAAGCACTGTTAATTGCCTGCAGTGACACAGGCAAGGACTGACTTCGGTGCGGGCAGGGGGAGGGGTGTTGTGCAATAGGCCTCTTCCATACGCTGTCACACCACCTTGATCAGATTTGCTATTTGAAAGTACACAAAAATCTGATTAGAGAGCAAAACAAGGCAGGTGAATGAAGGCAGGTATGAGACTTCGTGGATACTTCCATTTACTTGAGTGCCAATTTTTAAAGACAATTTAATTTACACCTTGTGTTATCTTGCTGGAAGCTTGTGTGGTTACCCCAGACCAGGTCTCTGTTAGAGGTGTGGCTCAGAAACTAAATTTCAGAGCCCCCTGAAATGATAGCTGAGGAATTAATCATTATGCCCAGTAGCTATAGTTCACCTGCTTTGTTGTTCAGAGCATGCAACAAAAAAAGGAAGGGCTGCATTACGGAAAAATGTGGCATCTAGTTTGGGGAGGGAGGGAGGAGTGCAAGTAGGTAGGCTTCAGAGAACTAAAATATTTCCCCCCATGTCCCCAGAAGACACCGAGCCCAATATGATTTATGAAGGCTAGAGAGGATACAACTCCTGCTGCATCTCCCCAGGAGAGCCAATCACAGCAGAACCCTTGAATGCATTCAGGTTTCAGTAAGAGATAAAATAAAGACCAAATAGTTCCTCCTATTGGCATATTAATTAAAACCACACAATGTATTTCAAAGAAATTGTAAGCTGACCCATTAGGATTATGTCATCTTACTATCAAAATAATGGAACACACAACCAGAGTAGGACATCACTAATTTCACTAAAAACAGACACTATGATTTCTTAGCAAAAGACATTCAAGCAATAAATTAAGCAGAATTTTTTTTAATTGCCATTATGGCTACTGTTCCAGTGATTTCCTCAATAGCTGTCAAGTACACATTCATATACAATAAACCAAAACTGGACAGTTTCCATAAGGGAGCAGATCCTCCAAACTGGCAGAGAAACTGCCTGAGTACTTCAGCAAAAGCAGGCCTCAGCAAAAAGGTAGAAATCCTTGTGTGTCTTCCTATCGAAGGTGTCAAGATGTAAAGTGCAGAAATGCTGATCAAAACTGACACATCCTCTTTCTACTGCCTATATAGCCTGATTATGAAATCGACGCATTTTTCTACAACTAAACCAAATATAATGGAATCTTGTTCTGACTGGAAAATGAAACAGAAAAGGCTTGTGACCAAAACTCGGTTTTGTGTTTATTACACACGTTGAAAATGTATTCTGCTGTTCTGTATGAAACGTTCGCAACAGCGTAAAGTAAAACTTCAGAACCACAAAATGGTAATTTTCATGACACAGAGGTCCTTGAGTGACTCCAACACCTGTTCCCTGAATAAAAAAAGCAATGCTGATGATTTGGTTTTCCACAACACAACCTATTAAAATGGTAACAGGAGGCGCTTGTGCAAACCACGTCTCCATTTTGTGCAGGACCTCTCGATTCCTCGCAGCTGGAGGCGGCCCAGGCCTAGGATGTGCTGCAGAGGAAGAAGCTCTGAAAAAATTTTTGTAAATAAAGGCTTTCTCAAGCAAGGTGCTAAAACAACAAAGTTAAACACACCCTCTCCAGCGTACTGCTGGCTCTGAGGAGAAGGTGGCTATGGCAGGCGGTGACACTAGAGGTGCCAGACGTTTCTCTTTGCAGGTGAAAGCCAGCACACCACATTCATGGAAAGGACGAAAAGGAAAGCACACAGTGGGAGCCGTAAAACGGTGAGTGAATGAGAAACCTGGGTGAGATCAAGAATCCATCCCTGTCATTTCACTCCCCACTAACTTTTCTCTCGAGCCCCACCTTCATTGTTTTTTAACTCTCGTTTCCCTCTCTCCTCCTCCGCACCCTTTTTCTCACTGTTTTCCTACAGGGCTACCCAGTTTGTGGTCACAGCTGGCAAAAACAAACTCACGGCTCAGATGTTGAGGGAGAAACTGTGCAAGAAGGGTCTGGGAATGCTCCAGAGCTGGGGCTTTAGTAACACTGTACAGTTACGCATCACGTGCCCGCGAGGGAGAGAGGGGCCCTGGAGAACAAGGGGCAGGTTTAACCTCGTCTCTGGTCAGCTAAGGTCAGAGATTAGCTAAAAAAAGACAGGCTGCAAATTAAAGAAGAATTTACAAGTAAGGGGCAGAACTTGTATGATAAAATTGTTGCAGTGGAAATAGTGAACCAGCTGTATATGACTTCCTGGGTCAAGCCGGCACCTCGGGGCTCATCTCCGCCTCCCATTTGCCTGGTACAGACTCAGATAAACTTTCAAATGAAGGAAGACCAGCTTATTTAGCTAGTTTTAAACTGAGGAAAAAATCCAGTGAGGGTGTGTGTACATATGACTGATGGAAATCAAACCTCTGAAGTGCAGATTATTTTAATTATAGCTAGAAGAGCATGTAAGGTGCAAGTTTCAGCTAGATAGTTTCCATTCTGATCTTAAATTCTGTAGTGATGAAAATACTCGTGAGTGCCTGTTTAGCTGAAAGACTTAAATTGTCTTTTTTTTTTTCCTGGCAGTTGGAACACTACTGACCCTAAGCAACAAAATCTCAATATAAAGAAGGATAAATTATGTACACGTCTGTATGAAATAAGACATCACCAGCTTTCACACATGCATTCTCTCTGCATGCCTTTCACTGTAAGGCAACCCCTGAAGGGGGAGGCTTAGTGAACCACGCTATTGATTTCCCCCACTCACCCACACCACAACCTCATTTTCTTTGAAAGAGGACTAACTTCTAGTAGCTTTTAAGACCTGCACGTGAACTTGCAAAATACATTTAGCAAGCGATCCTCCAAATTCTGGCAGATACAAACTATCATGTCAGCATTACCCTTTCCACTGTACAACACTCACAACTACTGTGAAAGCCAAGATGAGAATACAATGTGTATTAGTAACTAGATTTGTTTCCACAACACATTCATTGTATTGCATCTGTTGACCTATATTAGTGAAATCGTGCGAGGGTTAAGGCTTTAAACATCTTCAGTGGAAAGTGTTATTTTAAAATCTGACGCATTTTTGCAGTTTCAAGTGCAGTAAAGTCAAGCTCCTCCAGCCCTAACATGGTGTTTCACTGCCTTTCTATCAAGTGTTTTTTATCCATATAAGTACTATTAAATCAACATGGAAAACCATACCTTTAAACTTCATATAATTACTAGCTATTTTACACATATAAAAAACAGAACCACACCAAGCTCCTCTTCATGTACTTGTTTGCCAAGCTGTATTTGAAAGTTTTGCATTCTTTTGTATTCTTTAGTCTATTCAGAAACTGGTGCTTCATTTCATAGTTAAAAGAACCTAATTACTTGAATCATGGAGACATGAAAGGCAAGGGAATAAAACATCTCTCTCATTTTAAACTCTTCTTCCACAGCTAATTTGATACCATAACTTGAAAGTACAGAAATTTGAAATCGACTTATGAGCATTTGAAACTTCACGTCTTTTTACCTCTCAAGAGAGATTACTCAGGTTTAGTGTGACATTTTGAAATGTCATCATCCCTGTCTCAAAACCAGAAGGTTTTTACGCAGAATAGACACCTACCTGCTTTAATTCAGAAACCAGTTCTATATGTGATGCGATATACTAAGAACATCCCTGCATACCCTTTCCTATCCTAAAGAAAGGAAAAAAAATATCACTTTGGGAATCTCTTTCCTGTCCAAATAAACAGTGACTGCTAAAAATCAATGGCTAAAGTCACTCTGAAAAGCCTTATTACTCTGATACAGCCCAAATTTTGAATTAAAAATATTTTGGGAGGGGGAAGTATTTTCCCCTGAAACACACTTTTGCCCTGTCAAGAAAATAAGATTATTTTCTCAGCAAAGACAGAGTAATTTTGTTTTTGCTGGAAGACTGACATTGGCAACAGCGGTAGTACTTGTCAGAGATCCACTCAATCTCCACATGTCATCAATTTGCAGCACCAGAACAACGGCACCCACGGGAGCCCTCATGACCACTAACGCAGTTCACTTTCTGGCATAATTTGACAACCATCAATATTAATATTAGACTTATACAAGTATGTCATCAGCTTTAACATCTGCATATGGTAGCACTTGAAGTAATGCATTCTGTAAGCTACTGCTAAATTCGCAAGCAAACTAACATCCAAGTTCTTTGTAAAGTTCAAAATCATTACATGTAAAAATGTTCAAATTGGAAAGTACCCATGAAAGGGATTAATCTATCCTTTTCTTGTCCAGTCCCTTGATTTGTCAATTATCACTGGCAAGCTGTGAAATTTGCTGAAAACATTCTGTCTCTAAAAAATTACTATTCTCAGCTCTAGAAGACTTCTCCGAGCGTGCTAATGCACTTGTACAGCCAGGATACAGACCTTCCTAAATATCAAAACTGAAAAACCACTATCGTCAGTGCCATAAACAAGGAGCTCTTACTCAGACATCATCCACCATCTACGGAAATGAAAAAAAAGCAGCCATGATTATTATGCAAGATATAAATAATACTGGAAGTGATGATCAAGAGTCTTCATCAGCTGGCACGTATCTGGCTATCAGAGCAAAACATGCAGGAACACAGAACTGAAAGGACTTTCCCAGTCACTGAGTTCAATGATTGCTGTCGCAGGCAGCCAGCTCACATCCTTTTCATAATGTAACCTTCGCCTTGGCTTGCTCCACAGTTCCCAAAGCTCTTATTGGAGAAGCAACTTGGTTGAAGTAGCTCAATAGTTTTCTTTCTGTACATTTATTAATGGCTAGTTCATACTACGTGTTCTGGTGCCTGATCTGCCCTTAATACTTAGTATGTCTTCACATTCCTGTAAGATTTCCCATATCACACCAATACACATTCACAGCAGTATTTGAATTGCTGCCACTAAGGAGCCCCCATACCAGCCTGAATCTCTCCTTTCTGCACAAGGGCGTTCAGACCCCCCCCCACCCCCTCAATATTCCATGTGAGAACTGCTGCCCCTGCAGGCAAACAATTCCCCCCTTTTCTGAATTTTCTGTATCTAATGGGAAGACAGGATTACAGGTGCTTTAGCAGCATAACACATCATTGTATCAGCTTTAGTCATTTCCCAGCAGAAATCCTCCTTAGTCTCTGTGCCCACACTCTATATTCAGAGTTCAATATCTTTTCCCATTCTCCATTTTTCAGGGTTAACAGGCCTGCAAATATCAAATTCACTTTCTTCACAGTAATGCCAATGTCATCCGACTTCTTACCTGTACAAATTTATTTTATTTAGGATGCTCCTATTTCTGCCCTCCCAAAGAATTTGTGGAAATTAAAGCTAAAAGAACCCATTTCTAGCCTTCATGAAAAGGCATCATCTTGTGTGCTGACTGACAGTGGGCTGAGTGACAGCTAGTGGTATTGAAATAACTGGAAAATTCACTTTTTCTTCATCGAACACTCAAAAATTGAAGTAGTCACTGCCAAACAACATGAAATACAGTAAAGACAGCAACAAGTTGTGTTATCTCTTTTTTAAACTAAAAACTCAACTTGCTCACCAGATATGCTTAAATTCTAAATACAAACAAGTGTGTGTGTGTGTATTTGGCATCTCTCCTTAGCACTGAAATTAACTTAGGGAGCACTACACTAGATTCTGACCAATTTAGACCAAATGTGTTTTTTTCCAGGAGTTACAGCATTTCAAAGTGAAGAAAAGCATTTAATTAAGTCACAGAATCACAGAATCTAAGGGGTTGGAAGGGACCTCGAAAGATCATCTAGTCCACCCCCCCTGCCAGAGCAGGGTCATCTAGAGTACATCACACAGGAACGCATCCAGGCGGGTTTCTGTTGCTATTGTTATTCACACACTAAATAAAAGAAACTACAAAAATGTGATTTAAATCAGGTAGAACAAAGACGCCACTTCACTTTTGTGATGATGTGATTTTGTTTAGATACATCATCCAACCAGCTCCTTAAGAAGCTCCTACTTACTAAACATAAATTAAATGTTTTTGTCACTCCATGACAAAGATCCTTATTTAGCTGGAAATAAAGACAGACTCAAACTTTGAATTATTTTCTAATAAAAGTTTAAATAGTTAAAATAAGAATATGTTTTCAAGCCAAGTTATTTCTTTGTTCCATGCTAGGCCTTAAAGTTGGATCTACTAGCAAATATGGGCCATGAGAAGAGCTGCATACTTAAAATGCTGGTGTATTAAAATAGCCAGTGACTTACCCCAGCTTACCTTAAAACAAAGAAAACACAATCTTTACCGGTTTTAAACGTACTGCCTCTTATCCTGACTAATGAAAAAATTATCCCTACAAAAGACTTTTTTTAAAATATGAAGCCCCTACAAAATATTTGTTTTACCCATTGGCAGGACTTTTAAATTCTCCAGAATATTTAGATGTGTCTGCCCAAGAAAGTTTATAAATGTCAATCCAACGCTGTAACAGAAATTCCAAACAGAACTGGAAATTAGAATAACCCAACCAAATCATCCCACTATAAGAATATTGTATTTCATTTCTGCATAAACACAGATCAGCATGGTTTGTTTTGTTTTAGAAATTCATGACCCGCAGAATACAGCACGAGTTTATTTCACTATTACCTTTTCCCTTCCATTTCACTAATGCTATTTCCTCATTTACATTTAAAACACTAATTTGTCTACTGTCTTTTTCTGCCCTTAGGGCTTTTTTTAGCCTCAATTCTATACTCACCCAAGGAGATCCTTCCCCTCTTGCTTTTAAAGAGGTTTTTGTTTATTTGACTGATTTTAATTTTCTTCTTTTGCAGATACAGGTAGATATCCCACCACAAAGGGAGCATGGAAACAAATGGGAATAGCACTGGGAGTTACCAGGACATTTGCAAGCCAAGACTTGGAGTAGGAATTTCAACAGCTACTATTTTTGAAAGAAAAATGTCATGCTTTCTTTATATTTGGTAATATTTGACATATTTGATAACATGTTTACTATAAACATAGTCTTGTGCCACAAATTGCAGACAAAGCAATAGGAATACAGCGTAGAGTTTGATGAATTCAGCGTAACGCAAAAAAAGGTAGAGCCTCAGTAGCAGCTGCAATGGTAACAAACACCTAGAAACCGAAGATATCCAATAACGTAAAAATACATCTGCTAAACTAAGGAAAAATCTGTGCAATGAGATTAGAAGCTCCCTGATTTCAGACTGATTGCTCAGGGACCACAGTAGAAAACTAAATTCAGATGTAAGGAAGCATTACTTGGAAAAGCCTCAGCTTTCCAAAATTCAAAATTATTAAAAAGCAATACATCTGTTCATCATTCCGTGATTTAACTGTTTTCTAGTCTATGGGAATAAACAGCAGGATACAATAATTTGCAACATCCATTTACTTTTTTTTTGTAAAACTTTTAAAACTAAATTAAGAAAATATTCTTACAGAAAAAAAATTTAGATGAGCACAAAAAAATGCCGTGACAAGTCCTGAGACAAATTATCCTACATCATTGCTAGTCTGTGAAAACTGGTTTGAATAATAAACATACTGGAGTATTCAGTGACAGCATACAAATCAAAAGTATTTGTAAATTATTAAGTTGTGCATGTTTTTAAATGACAAAACATGCTCACGGTTTACTTTAAAATGTCTCACTGCTTGTTATCAAAGTTAAAAGATCATTTGCATACCAATACACATACTGTAAACATGAACTTCTCATTAAGGAAAGATGGGTTTACAGTAATTTGATCTTTTACAAAAAGCTATTGGTAACTGAATCTCTCAGTGTCTAACTTTCTAGAAAATTAAACCAATGTTTCCACTCTCAAAGTTGAAACACTACCTCTTTAGGAAACAGTCCTGTTTGTTTGTTAACCAGAAATACAATCAAGTGGCATATTTCCATTTGCTCCTCGGCTGACAGTTTCAGCTTCATTATATTTTACAAGAACACAGCAGACTTATAGAGGTCCTGTAAATTCTTTCATATCGCAACTGACTTAATTACAGCGGTGAAGAAAAGCAGCGGTGATGCAAAGTAAGATCAGCCCAATTGCCCTTATCTGATGATAGGATCAGATCTCTTCCTGTTTGGCTTGCAGCAGTGAGGACTTCTTGTTTTGTTTCGGTTTTTTTTGTTGTTTTTGTTTTTTTCTGGTCAGGCTGCCTCTGTCAAGACTGACAGGAGCAAGAAGTTGACATGCCCTTATAATTCCAGCTTCAGAATGATCCTCATACCAATAGAGATGAGTTTCAATCAGTAGGTCGGGGAATGATACTAATGTGAAGAAAATTATCTGGATAGCTCATATGTTCGCTTAGCCACTGTATGGGTGTTTCCAGCATTGGCTCAATTCCATGAATCATCACTTGAGTCTTCTGCTCTCCATCTAATTCAAAGAAAAAGAGAAACCACTAGTGTACCAAAGTTCACAGAAAGATTAAACATTTACTTATACTTAATTTACGGTAGATTTAATTGGTGTTACAGAGTTTAACATTTAACAGAATGACAAGCAGGAAATATTGGTATGGAAAAAGCTGAGATTTCTATCATCTAAAACAGAAACTTTGAATTAAAATTAATTCCAAGACAAAATTAGGTTAAAGTGAAACTTAATGAAAGTTCCACTCTTCTTTATTAGTTGCCAGGTTTTTTTTCCTATGATGATCACAGCTTGGTGTCAACACAGTTAAGGCACATCCATCTCTCCCAGCTATAAGCTATATGAATTTTACACAGATCATGCTTAAGACATTGAGCTTCCTAAAACATACTAATAAAGTTGTACTCTTAATACTGTGATTTCATGAAAGAGCTGGACTACGTGTAATATGCCACGCATATAATACATGCAATATTCCTGAAGTAATTTTGTTTAGCTAAGAATAATTTACTTAAGTCTCCAGCAATATTTCAGAGCTACTCAGAAGGCTGAGTTGGCACCAGCTTTTTCTCACTTAGTTTCATCTCTTGGAAAAGCTAAGTTAGCAGATGATTCCCAGTATGACAAGATTATTTTCTAAGAATATTTCAATTCTTTTTATTTATACTTGTCCCGGAGGATGCAAGTACTTTGATCCTTTGATTCAAACGATGGGAACCAGTTAGAGCAACTGACATAACTGTCATGAAATGAACTAAAAAAAAACAGAACATGAAAATTTATTTCAGAGCCTTGTGATGAATATCTGAAATATGCTCTAAAATAATGGCTAAGGAAAAAAAAAATAGGCAGTGACCATTTACTGTTCTTATACTATACTCTGACATTCTCACATGGACCTACCACAGTGAAATCCACATTCTGTGCTCAAAAATATCACTGTCTTTTCTAACAGACATTTTATGTCCCCCTCCACTAACCACTGTGCTCCCCAAGTTTGACATGGAAGAGAGCAGAATCTAGAATTGAAGGTACCATTACTGGCTCTTTCATTCAGCCACCCCAGTCGTAATACAATTCCTATTTTATAACATAGATAAAATCTTATTTGTTTGGTGACCAAAATGATTTGACAGCTGCCTGAAGAAGTCTGTATTATAACCGGGTATCTATACCAGCACAGGCTAAATTAGAATAGAAAGAATAATCCTCGAATATGCTATTGACTTTATGCTAGTAGTAATTCTTCCTGCTGAAGCAGATATTTGTTTGCCTATAATAAAGCATCATACATTAGTTACATGTCACCTACATATGGTACCGTATTCTGTACAAATTCGTGATTAAATATATAAAGCTTGATTCTCTAAATGACATACTGTATACATTATCATGCTAAATTAAGCACAAACAATTGCTGGTTTCTGGTTTCACTGCGGACAGGTCAGAAGAATTCAGCACATCATTAAAAAATAAACTTCTGGTATTTCCAACCAAAGCAGGCATTTATTGGGCTGAAACATTGCCAGTTAAGATTGTCAAGACTATAAACTCCAAAAGAAAATATCTCTGAAACCAAGTTTTTATACTGAGAAGTTAGGGAATAACTAAATATTTTTAATATTAAAGTAATTCCCAAATATATGTATTTAACACTTTCAAATTAAAACCTATGTCATTCCATTAATTGGCCACAAAGTTGGCAACATAGTTTTACATTTCATAATATTATTTAATTTTCAGAAACAACTAATTTGCATACACAGACAGATGGCAGATGCTGTTTCGGCATTAGTACTGTGCTAGACACCTATACAAAGCTGACTCTTCTTTGCAAAAGCTTGCACCAAAAGTAGTTTAAAAGCTTTAGAACCTAAGTACCATTTTCTTGTCATTGGAGGAAATGTTTATAAATGATGAACATTTTCTTCAGCTCTTCTTTTACTGTGTGACTTTTGGATGTGTATGCATGTACATACTTACTAGATGCCTCTTGCTTTTAAAAATTAAATGTTAACCTGGGTGCCTCCATCCCCTGCTCCCTACCCAACTTTGTCCCTTTCTCATACAAATCTTTTATTCTGTTCCTCAGCAAACTGAGAAAGTCTCAGAGGTAAATGGAAAATTTACAGTTTAATTGAAGTCGTAATCCCTGCATTAGCATTGTTTGTGCTTTAGTATCATCTTTGACAAAGCATCACTTCTCCTTAATTCCTTTTCCCCTTGAGGCTTGACTAAAGAGATCTTATCTATCAATTCTGTATTTACTGTAGCCTCCTTCCACAAAATCCATTGTTTTTACTTCAGTATTCTTCCCTTCTTTTGTTACTGGGGACCATAAACTCTCACTTAAGTCACATTTACCCAAACTTCCTTCAACTTTCATGTTTTCAGTAACTTTTCTCCACTTTGAATCACATGCAGAGTCCCTCTCCTATAGATGGCTCCTCAAAAAAGTTGTCAAGAGCAAAAACACTAAAAAAATTACTGGAAAATATTCTTTTCTCAACAGCTGTGTAATTCATATCCACCATTACCACTGTGATCTGGGTTCTGGATGATCTGCTAGCTATCATGAAAGCCTCATCCACCTGGCTTACAGATAGATTTAAATAATATTTCATTACTGTTCATAGTCTTAAGAGTTGTAGCTTATTTTGTATGTATCTTTATACACCAAGTGCTGTCCTCTTCCCACACCATATTCTCTGATAACAAGAAGTCTTTTCAGACTGACAAAATATCCCTATAGAAGTGCAGAAGTTGCTAAACACAACATATATTTAAATGAGTGATGTAAGATTTAAATGACTTAATTACAAAGAAGATTATTGCCATTCTATATCATTGGACCAGGCCTATAGAAATTAGGGCAAATAACTCTGCTCATCTGTAGTGCCCAGGGTCCAGATCTGGTAATATCATCACTGCCAATACCCATTTTACAATATTCAGTAATGTAATAAAACCCCTTGGTTTTGAGGAAATCCATTTTCCAGTCACTTCATTAACTTTTTTTTTCCCCTTTAAAAATCATGATATAACAGAGTTACATGTTAGCTACCACGTTACCTAGAAATGGTTTCTTTTGCTTTATTGCAAATTAATCTCAGGAAGAAGTAGAAATATCAGAAAAATAAAAGTATAGCAATACATATTTCATAGAAGGTTTTTATAATGTGTGTGCATAGTAACTACTTAAAATCAGAGTATTTTTATATTACTGAAGCGATGCACAAATTTTGGCATTTACAAAAAAGCCTCAAAACCTATTAAGCAATCTCCTGTCAGAGTGGTTGTCCCAGGATTAAATGATTTTTCTCTGCTCTCTATGTGGAAATCCATGAATACAGAAGGCACTCTAGCCCCCAAAAGTCACAAATGGCCAAGTGATAATCATAGATTATAAAGCTTTTTGATAAAACTTCACAATATTCTGTCCCCAGGAGGCAGATAACTATGCTTACATGTTGTGTATTAAGATATTTTTGAGACATTTCAGATCATTTAATATAGCCACTAACTCAAAGGCTGCAACACTTAAAGTAGGTACCTGACCCAGGTTAATAAATCACACCATGGAAAGTCAGAAGAGTTTTCCAACTCTGTACAGAAAATTGAGAGAAACCGGCAGCTCTGAAGGGAAGGGTTTAAGAGGAGGTCTGCTTCTCTATCATCTAGAAGATGCCCCAGTGTTCCTGATCAGGAAACCAGTCAAAGAAAGTCTTGGCAAAGGACTCTTTTGCAGGTAGGCATCTGCTGGAAGGAAGCGAGAGATAGCCGATGTTGCATCTCAATGGAGTCCTTTAGGCAATGGCTCAAAGAACTCCTCAAGCTGACACAGTTTAAGACCACTCTCCCTTCTTTAAGGGGAATACCCTAAATACTACAATATTTGCTGTTGGTAATCCCAAGTTTCCTCTAAAAGCCCTCAGTGTTCAAGTATCAGTGAAACACAGAGAAAGAACAAAGAGAAAATCTGTAGTCTTCAGAAGACATATGAAGGCGTGCAGTGTCATGGCATCACACACTAGGTTTTTGCATTTCCTTTAGCTATGTAAGTTATTGCTTGCAAAGTAAACCACTCAGTATTAGGAAAGAAAACAATTTAATTAGTTTACTCATCATCAGTTCAGATTGCTACACATACCCCTAAATACATTTTTTCTACTGAATTATCTTCTTATTTAGGAAGAAAGAATTAGAAGTGGAGGGAAAAGGAAAGGTCATTTTTAAGATAGATTCACGGGCCTGAGAGAAGAATAGCAAGAAGCTACTTCAGGCAAAGGTACTTAATTCAGCCATTTTTCACTCAGATTAGCACCACAATGCTCACCAATGCTGCAGCTACTGCTTCCTTTCACCTACACAAGATCAGTTTCTCTAGCCAGACAGAGACGTGTGATGCACCACTTACAATTCTTTAGTGGGATGAAATGCCTCCCTTCCGATTTGTGGCCTCTAGCAATCACCTGTCAGGGCAATTTAGCTGGCTTAAGTTCTTTCACTGACAGACAATACAAGATATTCAGGATTTAGCAAAAATGTCCCTGGAGTACTTCAATTAGAATCCTCTGTATGCAAGTCCTCTGCACAGCAGGTCTCAGAACCTGCCTGTAGTCATCAAAACAGGCAACACAGAAACCACAGGTTCTTACTCAGGGCAGCACCACTTACAAAATTTGCTTTAAAACCCTAAGAAGGGAAATGGAACCCTGTGGTCCAAACTAGGAGCAATCAATGCACTTTGTGCATGATACAAGGCCACAGGACTATATACTAAAAAGTGTAAGAAGTAAATATAACCAAGGAAAGTGCCATGCAGTAGTAGTCTTATGAATAAAGTAACACAACTAGTTTGCAGCTTTTTCAGCCTTTTTCAGTGAAGTGAGCCATAAATATTTGCTTGCTTATCTTCAGAATACATCATATGTTCTGGATTAGATGATACTAAAGGTATTCCTGACAATGGTTACCACACTGTAGGAAAACTCATCTTGGGTCAGTGTTACAAGGAACAGAGTTCTCCTTTTGCAGTTGTGGTGTAGCTGCTTTCCTTTCCACCTCTCCTGCTCCTCAGATTACCAGGCAGGAGAACAGGCCCCTAAGTGCATGTACCTTGGCAGTGCTTGCTCAGTGGCTGATGTCTCGGACATCTCTGAATCTGAAGAGACACACCAACATCTTCATCAAGAAGATTTTAATCTACCTCTCTAGGATCTCTTAGGAAATTACTTACAGATGCATAGCTTTCAGTAATGTGCTTCACATGTAGACCAAGTTCATTACTGACAGATACTGATGACTCAATTTTTAAAGTCTAAAGCCAAAGCTGGGTGGAATTAAGTCCCTGGCAAGTAAAGATGAAAATTCCCTTCTTGAAAGCTAGACTTCTGGTCTAGAACAGAGGATGACATATGAAACTATGTGCAATTATTTACAAAAAGACTACACTATATTAGCAAGCAAATTCAAAGACTATGTTCTAACCTGTAACCACAAGTGGTCAGAAAGAACCTTCCCCTCTCTAGGCACCTCAAACTGGATATTCTAGGACATACCTAGAAGAGACAGCCCCAGATAAGCCTCATGATCTAAAAAAAGTACTCCAGTGACTCCTGCACTAGTAGTAGAATATAAATAAAAAAACCACTTGATGAATGTACTTCACTTTTTGCACTTTTAAGTAGGTATCATCTCTAAAAACCCCAAATACTCAATATTGTCAGTAATGGTTCAGTTTGATACACGGATCTTTCAACTGCTAGTGCTGAAACTGATAAATAGCATCTAACTCTTCAACAGTAATCTGTCCAAAACTGAAAACAGCTCCAATATCTGATAATGAAATTGATAGTGACTGGATACCATTCACAACAAAAAAGCTTCACAATAATTTTCAATGCGTGTGCTACAAAATCACACTTGCTCAGAAAATACCCATAAATTTCAGAAAAAAAAGCTAAGGGCTATTTATAAACATTTTCACATCACTTTTGTAATATTTACTTTAGCCAGATACCATATCTTTTTTCATTTATGGAAAAAGATTTCTTTGCTCAGTGAGCAAGCTTAGCTATGAAAGGAATTCAACCCATCTATAAATCAAATATTCACACTTTGCTTTTATTAAGTATCTTAAAATAATAAATTAGAAGTTAAAGCATATTACTTCAGGCTTTTCCATTCATAAACTCAAATTTAAATGGAACATTTCTGCACTCAGTTTCTGGCATGTGTAAATTTAATAGTGACCAAAGTACAGCAGTATGGCAAGATGTTCAGATTCCACAGTAATGATGACCTCAATATAGAGGTCTCAAATAGAAAAACGAACTTGTATTTTTAACAAATCTTACCTACTTAGCTGAGTACTAACAGGTGCTCCACACCTATGCAATTTTACAGAAGGTTCACACAAAAAAAGTTGAGCTTGGTCAAATCTCCTGGCCAAATGATCACTTGCTCTTTGAATGAACTCAGCACAAGTACTTCAGACAGTAGAACACTGAAGTTCTTTTTATTGATATATAATACTTCATATTGAAGAAATGACAGCCTCAAGGTCTAAGATTACTACATATTCTGTTGAGCAGGGTTTTTTGTTAAAAATTTTAAATAGGAATAAAATCCTAGTATGAGTTTTCAGAAGCTTCACACTAGCCTATTTTAGCCATCGTATCCCAGGCTTTCCTTACTTTTCTGTGAATTCCACCCTACTGCAAAAAGGACCCTGCTCATCACAGTAGTAGACTCCATTCCTAGAAGTGACTCATTTTCCATAGCAATTTTAACATACTTTTTGCCTCCCTTCAATCTCACATCAACTACCAAATTCCTTACTCCCTTCCTCTCCCCTAATTTGGAATAATTATCAGTTTAAACAGAAATGCAGATGATCTATTGGATCACAATCATTCAGATTTGCTCTTCAGTTTCCTCTGACCAAAATCAAGAACACACAAAAAATTTTGCAAAGTCAACTCAAGCCACAACAAAAGGTTCCTCTGACCTAAAAAATTTAGAGGCTGATACGTGACATGAAAACACAGGATTGACTTTTCCTTCCTGCCTACACATCCTGCCAGCCCTGGGGAAAGCCACTGATGCCGATTTCAGGTGAGGAACTTACACGCAGAAATATACGGTCTGTAACAGTTAGAACAAGTCATCATATTCCTCAAAACTATTCTGTATCTGGAATAAACAATGTTCCAAACACAAGATGTGGTTTGGAGAGTAAGAACTTCAGTATCTGGATATAATCCAACCGCCCAATATGAATACAAATTAATCGGGTAGATCTGGTTAACTGGCAGGAACGTGAGAACATATCTCGTTTTAGGCATTGGTAGTAACACGAGTTCAATTGTTCAAACTGAAGGTCATAGTTTTCCTAAATGTATATTCTCAGCTCTGGATATTCTTGATATCCACACAAATATCCCAGAGAGCTTTTAACTATGTGGAGTTCTTGGCCTCAAAGAAAACTAATAGCAAATAAAACCCACAACTTTGTATTTTGCTTAAAAACATCTTTTTACAGGAATATCAATTTTTAATAGGTTTACTGAATAAGCCCTTAAAGATGACAGAACGAAGAGTGCTTAACCTATCTCTTCTAACTCAATTTTGATTTTTAAAATTCTTCTCCAAAATAAACAGTTCAAAATGCAAGTCTCTCTCCATCCCGGAATGTTGTCATTCATGCTACGTGTCTCAGTTTCACCCTTAAAGCACCTTGATGTCACCTTACCAGAGCCCCTCACAAGAACTACTGCTTCTTTCTTAGTCCAAAATGCTGTGATAGAACTAGACCTGTACCAGCCTCAGTGAAGTCTGTTCTTGCAGAGTACTAGACCACAAAAGCCTAACTCCAGGCAAGATATCCCAAGTATTCCTCTACTGCAACACTGTCATGACGTCCATATTCACTGATTTAGCTTTAATTACTGCTGTATTGCTTTACATGGTTTTGACACAGGACAGCTCGTTGATCTCTACATGATCACCTCGTGGCATAAGCGTCTCCTACTTGAGTTCAGACATCAGTGACTTAAAGGAGAGGAAGAAAGTTTCTTTGTCCCAGTTCTCAGTATGATTAGATTCCCTGGATTATATTCCAGCAGAGTCCTAGCTTTCTCTACCCCCAAATGAAAGTAGATAAACAGCAACATTATAATCTACATAAAGTATCATTAAATACGAAGCATCACCCCTATTCATCATTTAAATACGAAGCATCACCCCTATTCATCATTTTATTCTCCATGCAATTTTTCCTCTTTTGTTACTTCCCATCATCTTCTACCTCAAGTCTATCCCCAGGTTAGACAGCCACATTTCTGAAACATAACAGAAAATGTGGATTAAACTAATCATCACAAACAAAAGTTTATTACACTTCGAAGCAGTTTACGAGAACTTGGGTTACACTTCTAATCTCATAGCAGCCAGAAAGTATGCAAATAAAGTAGAAAACTTTTTTCTATTCCATTGAAAAACTTCTTAGAAAAAGTGAATTTGGCCTCAAACACTAGTAAATCCAAGTTGCCTGAGCAGACTGTTTATAACAATTCTCCATGCAGTACAAAACAGTTAGTGCTGACAGTAATGCCATCTAAGACAATGAAGATTTTTCCTTCCGTAAAAGAGCTCATGCAGCTCAATGGAAAGGCAGATAGAGGATGGAAACAAAAGCCTGACTTAACTGCACTTAGGTGTTTTGTTTTCTTTTTTTTTTTTTGTTTGGTTTGGTTTTTTAAAGAGATTTTTAATTCTTGTATATTTAATAGAAGCTTTTTAATAGGGTTGTTGTAATAGGTCCCAAACTAATGTATGACAGAACCCTAAAATACTTTTCTCAAACATCTAACATTTTAGCAGTTAAAAGATTTTAGAACAGCTTACAGTGACTGAGTCCGAAATGTTTCCCATCAGACATCTAGCTTCAGGCAGGAAAAAAAAAGAAAGAAGTTTTACAAGATGAAACTCCCAGGACATATTCTTATACTACATCTTCCTTAGCATCAGTGCCTTAGTTTCAGCCTGAACCAGCAATAAACCTACACTAGTTTATAGGAGGTTGGAGTTAGCAATTGAAGCTTATGAAACAATTTTCTGCAATATCTTTAACTTTGGCTATGCACATGTGAACAAAGTGACAAAGTTCGATGCAAGCCATGCTGCTGTTCCATGTAACAAGCAAGCACACAATACATTTATATATACAAGGAACAGGCAAGGTGTGCATTAAAAGATAAGCACTTGAATGCATGACAAATTGACCCCAACTTATCCATGGTATGTTTTCCATTGTGGAGGGAGAGCTAAATCGCTTGTAGGAGTTGTGTAGCTTTTTTAAACACCAGGCATCTTGACTTACAATAAATTAACCCTTTCATGCACTATGCCCTTAATTAGAATTGAGGTCTCGCTTCCCTCTAAACTGTATACAACTTACCTTCAGAAATTAAGGCTCTCTCTGTATACAGCTAAGGAGCTAAATGTAATCAATATAGTTCTCAAAAAACCCCCACATTTGATAAAAAATTTTCTCTATGAAGATTGGTATTAAGCAAATCAATCTGCTGTAAAAGACCTCTTGTTGCTAACAGTTTGAGAGAATTTTTATAACATCATTGTTTTCAAAATACTGTTATGCCAATTATATAGCAAATTCTCCATGCGATCATATTATATATTCCCTACGCATATGCACATTCATACACTTTTAAAGGTTTTTAATGGCATTCTTGAACTTTCAACCTCTATTTTACTTCATTTTCGAGTTACTATAATTCACATCATGTCTGCAAATATTCTTCGATTCTAATGGCAGTCCATCTTTTATAATTAACTTCTCAGCTAATCAAATGATGAACTATTCCTAGCAAGGCAAAACCAAGAAGGATTACTGTTGCTGCAAAATCATTGTAAATACAGAAAAGACCAGCAAGTTTACTTGTTTTCATCAATCCATAATGCCAATTTTTAGTTTGTGCCCAGTTTAATAAATCGAATTCAAAAGCGGACATTTGGACATAATTACAATTTAAAAACATTTGCCTGAGAAGCAATAAGCAATCTATGCAGATCAAAGGCTTAATGCTTGCTATTTCATGTTTTGTATCTTTCCTCGTTTAACTGGAGAAAATAAACTGATTTTGCCTTTTTAAAAATGCTACTTCCAGCAATATTATTGTGATACTTAACAAAGTAAACAACTTCACAAACAAGGTAAACATGAAAATGGAGATGAGCTATTCAATTAACCCCCCAAGTATGGACAGTTTTGTTCCATGTCTGACAAATTCTTCAACCACTGCTAAGCTGATCAGTAAAAACTCAGCTAATTGAATCCATCGATGTGAAAAACCACAGGCTCAAGTCTGTACTGCATATATCAAGCTGAAGGATTTCTGCTTCAGCCATGGCGGTTATAGTCAGTGGGGTCAGGTCAAAGAGGGTTAAAGTGAGTCAGGATATAGCCAAAGGAATACATCAAACACTGATTTTAAAAGGGCAATTAATCTTAGACAGAAATGCTTCCTGGGGAATGAGATCTCAATCTTAAGAGCACACTACATGATGTAGCAGTAAAAATGTACATATACAAGCTTAGAGAGCTTTCATCCTGTGATCACAAACAGAAGGGGAGTGCTGTTTATCAGAGAAATACAAACCCTTGCTAAAATACTCACATTAGCTTCTTCCGGGCCCTTACTTGTTGAAAAATAAATTCTTTAATGAGTAGGCAATAGTGTGCACACATGAAATATCTTTTTCTATACACATACTGTAAGTTCTTTTGAACAGCTAGTAGATTAAAGTATTTAGAGGTCTCTACTACAGTAAAATTGAAGAATTTAGTCTTGAAAAATTCAAAAGAGAATGGTAAAGTAGTAACAGAATACCTGAAGGGCTCTTTACACTGAAGAGTAACTTTTAAAAAATAAAATCAATAAATAACCCCACAAAACAGCTACCCGTTCAGAATTAAGATTGGAAGTGAATTTTCATCAAAACATTTTAATGTTTCCACTCCAAAATATCAAGTTAGTTTCAAAGCTGATAAGATTATCAGATAATCTTTATTTTTAAAGAGAGTTTGACTAGTAACTTCAGTACTTTTTTTAGAGTTCAGAAAGTATCTTTCCACTTTACAGCAGAAAAGTAGATCCATAAAATTTATAACACACACATACAGCATTTGCAAACAGAATTTGCTAAGTTAGTACCATTAATTAGTTAGCAATATGACTAGAAATCATTACTTATGTGGAAAAAACACTGCAGATACATAGCTCCAAAATGAGTTACAGCTAATTTCGCAGCATTAGTTTGCAATTTTAACGAGAACTGGCTTTGCAACCACCCTTCCATCTGAAGATACCGGTCCCAACATCACAAGTGGCAGAATGGCATCTATTTGTGTATCTGGTCCATGTATCTGGCTTCTGTGCTTAAACTGCCAGTAACAGTTTGCACTGAGATATGGGACATAGTGAAGTTTCACAAAGTGTAGACACCCGCTGCATTTTGCCACCGTGTGATGATACCATCAGGAAAATGGGCAAGGAGCACAAGAGGCATTCAACTCTTCAACGACTATAGCATCTCTGCGTGTAGGCCAAGCCACTGCACAAGATTTTGGCTTTGATGTAAGGAAAAGATTTACCTCTATTTTCTTACAAATATTCTGTAAATCGCTACAGGTGCCAGATCAGATAAAAAGTACAATTTATCTTCTCAATGTGAAGTTATCAAAATCTCTAATTAAAATGAGGCATTCAAGAAGGGGGCAACTACTACTAACAAGTGCTGCTGACTCTTTAGAGGAGAGAGTAGGACACAGTAAATACTAGTGGATTACTCTTTTACATTATTGGTAAGGCTGATACTTTTCTCCTAATTATTTTTGTAGGTCCCTTAGTTTTGCAGGTTCTCTTCTTTTTAGCCCTGTAAGATGTTTATCTCCTGGAAAAATCAGGTCATACCTATATGCATCACTGCAGAGTAGAACAAGACTGCAAGAAAGAAGCAAGGAAGATGGGAATGACTTTACTCATCCCTCTCCTAAACAATACATATGCCTAATTTGAAGGTATAGATGTAGCTCATAAAATGAACCAGAACCCACTCTCTGGACCTCAGGGCAAGTGCTGGAGAACAGCTCATGCCTATTCAGCTAGATTATCTCCCCCTCCATATTGCTTACTGAGAATAGTCCTCAGACTGTCAATCCATGAACACTGCTCAAACTTTCCAGGAGAGTATTAATCGATCTAGACCAAAATTATGCCAGAGAACTGCTAAAAGCAGTTACTGACAAAAGCTTGGCTTCAGGATGAAGGAGCCAAGCTTTTGTCAGTAATGACCAATGACAGGACAAGGGGCAATGGTTGCAAACTGGAGCATAGGAGGTTCCATGTAAATATCAGGAAAAACTTTTTCACTGTCAGAGTGATGGAGCACTGTAACAGGCTGCCCAGAGAGGTTGTGGAGTCTCCTTCGCTGGAGACATTCAAAACCCGCCTGGATGCGTTCCTGTGTGATGTACTGTAGGTGACCCTGCTCTGGCAGGGGGGTTGGACTAGATGATCCTTCGAGGTCCCTTCCAGCCCCTAGGATTCTGTGATTCTGTGATTCTGTAACAGTGATACAGCACAAGCAACGCATGTTGTAGCCCTGTATTGTTTACTAGTATAAATAAACCACTGACACCACAATGTCTAAATCTGGTTGTGCACTGCAGTGTCCTGGTTGAGAACTTCACGTTGCATGTCTTCACAAAGGTTTACTGCTGCCTCCTGAAAGCTTTGATAGCACCACTAAAGTCTCCAGTTACACTTTCATCAGTTACAGCCCTAAGGGCAGCAGTGATTGTACAGCATATGAACATTAACAGGATGATGACCTCTACTGAAAAAAAGAATTTTGGAGTATTCTCACAATTTTTATGAAACTAACCTTAAAAAAATACCCTGTGAGTCTGTACACTTCGTGTACTTTAGCTGTTGCTGACATGCTTGTTTCTGTAAGCAAGGATATATGAGAATTTAGAAGAAAGGTTTGTTTTGGTTTTTTTTCCTGTAAAGTTTTTGATGGCTCAGCCATACTGAGTGATCTCTATGAATCTCCTTAGGGTGAGACAGACTGATTTAGATCAGGATTCAAAAAAATCCAATGCTTAACTCTGCTACTGACCTCAGTGTGACCAGGTGCAAACCACATCAACCCTCTGTGCCTCTAATTTCTCCTTCCTTTTTGCCTCTTTTCACTCATCTTTTGTCTAAGTGATAAATTCTGTGGGAACACACTGCAGTGTTTGTACAGTGCATAAAGAACCTGAGGTCTCCTCCTAAAGCACAAAAAATATTCCTTTTAAAACTGAAAATTCACCACAACCAGAACTTTTGTCAAGATGCTTTGATTCCAACAGTTTCCCTAAAACCAATATTCATGGCAGAATACTGACAGAAATCTGGCCCAATTTCTAGTAATTTTCCACAACCTTTTCTTAACTGCCTAGATTTTCAGATCCATACCACTCCATCAGGGATTTGGGAGTAGGACACTGATGCTCTCAGGAAGTGCAGCACTACTGCAGCCCACAAAGCAGACTGCTCTAGGATGAAAAAAACCATCTCTCTTCTGCAGAGAATGTTAGAAATGCTGGCTTGTGATTTCCAAACAGAATAAACTAAATTTTGAAAAAGTTATTTTGCTCTGTGAAGGATTTTACTTTCTTCATTTCATACTACTACTGTTAACAATAAACTTAAAAAACTTTGTTGTGCCTGAATAAAGTAATTGACCTTCTGACAAACTTAAAGAGAATAGTCTGGAGTCTGATACTAATAAAACTTATTGGGTGGCCCACAGAACAAATTTAGCTGAAGCTGAACAAATTTCCAAAGGCTTGTCCGAGAAACAGGATTATTTCCCTATTTGCTGTACCTCTTCCTACATTCTACCCTTCTGAATGTGCATGCATGTGCACGCTCAGAAACCACTTCTAAGTCACAAATAAAAAGCACATTATTCTTGTGATATTAGGAAAGTTGCTGGGTGGAAGAGGAAAGACTAGAATGGAATACAGTATTTCTACTGGAAGGAATCTACAATGATCATCTAGACCAATTCAGGGCTGACCAAAAGTTAAAGCATGTTATTAAGGGCATTGTCCAAATGCCTCAGACACTGACGGGCTTGGGGCACTGACCACCTCTCTAGGAAGCCTGTTCCAGTGTTTGACCACCCTCTCAGTAAAGAAATGCTTCCTAATGTTCAGTCTAAACCTCCCTTTCGAGTAGCTTTGAACCATTCCCATGTGTCTTATCACTGGATCCCAGGGAGCTCAGCACCTCCCCCTCCACTTCCCCCTCCTCAGGAAGCTGTAGAGAGCAATGAGGTCCCCCCTCAGCCTCCTTTTCTCCAAACTAGTCAAGCTCAAAGTCCCCAGTCACTTCTCACAGGACGTTTCTCCCAGCCCTTTTACCAGCTTTGTTCTCCTCCTCTGAACACACTCAAGGACCTTCACACCCTTCTTATATTGTGGGGTGCACACAACACTCACGGTGAAGCTGCATTAATGCTGAACACAGTGGGATAATCACCTCCTTTGACCGGCTGGTTACACTGTGTTTGACACACCCCAGGATGGGGTTTGCCCCCTCGGCTGTCAGGGGACACCGTTGGCACACACTGAGCTGACTGCCAACCAGCACCCTCAGATCCCTTCCTGCAGGGCTGCTCTCCAGCCACTCCTCTCCCATTTTACACTTGTACCTGGCATTACTCCATCCTAGGTACAGAATCTGGCATTTGCACTTAAATTTCATCCCATTTGCCACTAGGAAAGGGGCAGAGATCTCACAAGCTACCAAACAGATAATCCTTGTAGTCAACCAAAGCAAAGTTGGAGCAATCCTCAAAACGAAGTTATGCTTGCTGTTCACTGAGAAACTCCATGCACAAAGATCACAACCAGCCCCAGATCCCCACCATGTTTTTTCTTTTGAGAGCAAGCAAGCCAGAAAGTTCTGCATACACAGAAGCCCTCTCTGATCATGCAAAGAGCTTGTTTAGAAATGAAGATGGCCAACAAGAAGCCATATAAACAGCACAGCTGCCACACTATGAAATCTCAGGTTATTTCCACCTTTCTGTGTAGTCATGACAAATTAATTCTATATTAATTCTGTAGGCATGACTAAAAAAATGACTAGTCTAATGGCTAGGAATATGATGGGATAAAGGTTGGACTTGATGACCCTGGAGGTCCCTTCCAACCATAATGATTCTATGACTACTAATTCTACAATAGCAAGCCAACCTCTGGACTTCCACCTCTTTTGATCAAAAAGAACTACTAAATCAAAAGGCATGCAATTTTAACACAGGAAAAAAATAATCTCTCGACTTCAACTTAAAAAAAAAAAGTCAAAAAGTCGAAAGTCAGACAGATGAAAGGCAGATGCAGAAGGATAATCCAAGCAGATGGCCTGGTTGGGAAAAGATAACAGGCACAAATAATGATTCACAGCAGAAAGGAGACATACATGATGACGACCTCTAATATGGACAGTACCACTGAGTCAAGGACCCGAGGAGGGTGGAATAGCTTAAGTAGTGGTCTGAAGTTTGGTTCTGACCTGTAAGATGACTCTCAGCAGAAGAGACATTGGACTAGAATTCATATCACTAGTAAGCTTTTAATCATCTTTTAGTATGTCTGCACACTACAAAACCTCTAACCATTCACATCTCACATCTCTGTGGGATGAAAGCGTGGTTAATAAACCACCTAAAACTGACTGGGTGCTGGTTATATTTCTAAATTCAGGTGGTGGAAAAGTATTTCAACACTATATGCCACAGCACTGAAAAACAGAGACCAGCCTGCAGAGAGCACAAGCAGTCTAGCTAGACAGGGGGAGCAAAAGCTTCCTAAGCTTGCTCACCACCAGAGCAGCAAGGACTGGGGTGGCGCAGTGCTGCTCCTCTCCTTACTGTGCAGCTCCCAAGGTCCAACTAATTCTGACCTAAGACAGAGCAAACCCAGTTATATTTCATGTCAATACAAAGACATTCACACTGCCTACATTTACCTCCTTCTATTGCACTATTTGTTACTCGCCTCAAAATTAGGAGCCTACACAGCAAATCTAATCTAAATTCAATTTTCTGTTTGACTAATTTACTGGAAGTCAATGCTTAGAAAACTGAGGGAGAACAAAAACGATTAATATGTAGTCTCTCATACAAGATACATTAAAAAAAGCTGAGCTAATTGAAAACAGTTGATCCCTAATTTTACAAAATCATTCAGTACAGCAAGTCTTAAGAGAAAAATCCTGGAAGTCTTTTTGATCCTTGTTTTATTTCTGAAAGAACTAATGACACTGCTGTAGAAAGAGGTCAGTTCACACAGCTTTTCTGAATGAACAACAATGCTGTGAAAACTGGGATTGATTGATAGCCTACTGTTTGCGTCATTATGTCCAAATGTTTACCAGTTGGGTCTTCAAGGAAGCATGAGACAAAAATCAAAACAAGTTTTATGAAGACTTCAACAACACTGGCAAATTAAAATTGTATCCAGAATTGTTTAGACATGATAGCAGTGAAAGAAAACCATTTCCTTCTGTATTATACAATTTTTATCTTTGCATTATGCACAATGTCTTACATTTCTGGTGTGGAAGAGGAAAGAAGTCTTTCCCTCCCCCAGAACAACTCTGTTTTCTATCATTTTAACCCTTTGTCTCTTCAAAGCATTCTGTTGAACTCAACACCATTTCCTCTTGCAGTTGTTGCTCTGTAGTTATGTAAGATCACACTGTGTTCATCCCCTCCTCCTGGGGATAAAAGAAGTCACCATTTCTAAAGGAACTGTTTACAGTATTAGGATGCTCTTTTACAGGAACCTCATTAATGTCTACTAAACAAATCTTTTTTTTTTAAATAGCTGTGAATTATTCACTTTTTTTTAAAAAATTGATAAACTCTGAAGTTCAGAACTTAACAGCACTACTTCTGGAAACAAGAGCCCCTTAACTGGCAACAGGAACAGCTATCATCAGATGCATAGAACCATGGTGAAATGCAGCATGACCTTTCTAGCAGCAACAGACAGGTAACACTTAATTTTATTAAGACTGAGGTTATTAGACAATAGGGAAAAGTAAGCCATGGTGCTATTGCCTTCAAGCATAAATAATTAATTTAGTCATTCAACAGTTTTGGGAAGGATACCCATAAGTAATGGTATAACACGTATCGGCTATGTGACCTTACACTATATTTGCAGCTAACAACACGGTCTTAACATCTCATCTTCCTTATCTGCACAGAAACTACCATTATGCAGTCTAAGAGGCCATAAGCAATATCAAGCTTCATCTTAACCTGTTCCTCCATATTACTTTTGTGAGAAGACTTAGTGTATTAACTCTCTAGTGATTTAAAAGACCGCTTCATTTTCTGGAACTGGAACTACTGTTGACAATTAAAGGATCAACTTCTGTCTGTGCAAGTGGCATCCACAAGCATAGGAAAGAAGATCAGGCAAGTTGTTGCATGAGTAATCAGAAAAAATCTGATTCTAACCCTGCAGTCCTCATGAATGGGTGTTTCATACTAAAATAAGACAGACACCTATCATGATCTTAGATTCAAAACCGCATGATGCACAGTCTATGAGAAGTAGTGTAAAATGATGAACGAAATAGGGGACACTGGACAATTTTATTCTGGATTTCCTGGGTAACCAAGACAGTCTTCTTGGAGGACATCTGAAAACCAAGAGATCTAAACTGGAAAATGAAGGAATTTTGATAGAGACACAGAGTCCCTAGTTACCTAAATATTTTAGGTTTTCATATCCAACGGTACAAAAAACTGTTGGAAAACTCAAGGAAACTGAGATAGAAGTATAGATAACGGAACACCACAGGACAAAAGGATGGAGAGCAAGAAGAAAGAACTAAAACAGAAGTGACAATGACTAGCTACTTCCCTGAAGACCTAGATCTATTTGGAAATCAGCTAAGGTGTGAAAAACTACAGAAGTGTTTATACAAATCACTGAGCTTGGTGAAGGAAGTAGAAGAGCCAATTGTAAAGGATGCAAAAGCAGATACTAAGAGTAACACAGCACAGCAAGAGCTATGTACGACTAGAATAGAGGCACTGAAAGAACACGATGCAGGCAAAAGGAAACAGCTGTAGAGCCATTAACATGAAAGAAAATAAGATGGCTCAACACAAGTTGAAAAAAAACCCTGAAAAATAAGTGCCACTCTTCCATGATGCTGGGATCAAGATTAGAATAACTAAACATTGCCCAAAACCTAAATGACCAGCTTGCCTCAGTTTGAACTATGAACAACTAGGGAGAAAGAAACATAAAAGCAAAGCCAAGCACTCCCCCCTCACCCCCCCTCCCCAAGAAGAGATGAACACAACTGAGAACTAAACACAGTCTAATATGCTCAAATTGTAGAACTTGCAAAATTTTACTTTAAAAAACTGAAAACTGAAATGAAAATGCGTCTCTTCACGCAAGGATTCCCAATAATTGCAGGAATAGTAGTTCATGAATAGCAAGCTAGGTATTACCTGTACAACCACAGAGCTTCCAAGTTTGATTTCAATTTTATGCAGCCTTTGGATGAATTTAAGGAAACAAGAATTATGGAAATATAGTAAATAAGAAGTGTACTAATACACAGCGTAGACTTTCCCATAGTAAGATTTCAGACTGAGATGCCTTTCTTTCATTTATGAACTGCTGTGTAACAGATGAATTACAACTTGTTATTGCAATAACTAAAACCCCAAATAACAACATGCCTTAAAGAGCGATTACAGTATGCTGCAATACAGAAAAAGTTATTAATGGATTAATTTTGTTTGAGAATATTAATTTTAACAATTATTAAACACGACAAGTAGGACTTCACTGCTTCCCAAACTTCATGTCAACACAGAAGGGTCAGAACAAAAAAAAATTGAACCAAATTAAATACATCAATATTAAATGCAAGGTGATGCACTTTCTGTGATGACTTGGTCTTACTATTTTTGTTGCCGCATAACCACTGCCTGTGAAGCAGCTAAACAGGCACCAAGGAAAAAGTTACCCAGCTGATGAGAAAATAATCTTATTTAGCACATTTACTGTCTAAATACTCATTTAAACAGAAAATTAGTGTTACAGTAGATCAGTTCTTACAGTCTTTCAGAAGAAACTACTGTACAGTACTGCAGTAGTACTGTAGGGTGAAAAAAAAGTATATCTTCTCTTAAAAGTTCTCTTACCATTTTGTTATTCTTACAGATGTTTATTATTAATAAAGGTAGCTGTTCTCCTTGTTCTAGAGGAATAGGGTGTCCTTTACAGTCAAGATACTTAATGCAATTGCTAAAAGTTTTAAGAACTACATTGATTTCTTATTGCTTGTTCTAATTTGAAACACTGCTTTTCTTCACACTTTCTGATCATTACTAGCAATGTATAAACTGCTTGATATGCATTTTGACAAGTAAGTTTCAATTTATTATACACTCTAAGACAACTCCATGGCAGTGATTAAGGACAAAAAAGGTCAAGCTAACACGCCTTGCAGTCTGAAGAGTTAAAGGGTGGCCTCTAAGTAGAAGCCTTACTTCTACCAAGTAGAAGTCTTCTACTTCTACTAAGAAGAAGGTCTAACAATGCCCATGACAAAAAGCCTTTAACTTTTATCCATGAGTTTTCCTCTGATGAACAGTTTAAGGAGATGAAACTAATTAGCAAGCCAAAAAGGTGAGCACTCTACAGCGTTCCCTAAGCAGCACAATATATACATAACTGAATAAAGGACCAGTTTGAGGAGAAACAGAGAAGTATGGGTTGGGATAATAACTGCTCAAGTTTTTCTTTTTTACAGCACTTCAACAAACAATAAAAGCCTTGAATAAATAGTTTCATAAACTAATTTAAATAAAATGCAGTATCTAAACAGTAACCCGCAGTCTGTAACAGTCCAAAGTAATAGATACAATATTTTACTAAGATAATTTTCACTATCGGTGTTTTAATGTCACTATTCAACCTGTTCTACTTCTGACAACATTCTTTACATCATGTTTTCAACAGTAGGTAATCAACACATATATTCAACCCACATATATATATATAAATACATTTTTTCATTGAAATATTTTTTCTCAGCACAGTCAAAAGAGAGACTTAATTATATCCATGTTTCCTAAAGGAAAGGCATATAGACACTGTGGGTGGTTCTTGAAACCCTTCCCTCCCTCGTCTTGTGGTGGTCCCAAAGTGTCTGGCAGCAGGAACAGCTCACATATATGGCTACAAATGCAGAGTTTGAAAATCTCATATTCTCTGTGTTCCCACGGCACAAAGCTCAGTTACGGATGTCACCACAGACAAGCAATCACCACAATTACCATGAAGCTTTCAGTTGAATGAAAAGTCATTGAAAAAGAAAAAACCATAGAGGAAAAGGGAAAAAAAAATAACAGATTAGGAAGGAAAAGAAGCTCATATTGACTGTGTTGCACTGACAAAAAGATACAGCTGATGTCACCAATGCATAAATTGACTAAGGAGGGGGGTTACAAAGGTGTCTTGGAAAAACATCTAAGTTACTTTTCTGAAAACAAGAGTGAAAGAACTTGAAAACAACTTGCTTCGTCAACATCTAGGTATTTGAGCATACCTTTGATGAGATACTACTTTTTCCCCCTTTGTTCAGAAAAATTAAGATCTAAACTTTGATAACATTGAATAAAGTCTGAAAATACAGATGTGGGAAAGAGTTTGCTATGATTTTCTAATATACCTTTGATAATGTACTCTGTTTTGTTACAACATTATTTTAATGCTTTAACCAGGATAAATATAAATTGTATATTAAGACAAAACATAGAAGTTTACAAGAACAAAAACCAGAAGATACCAAAAAAGGCCCAAAGAGGGTAATTTTTAATTTCATGAAATCAAACAGTCATGACCATAAGCTGGGTTTTTCTGGTGCTCCTATGTATAAAATGGGTGGTTTTGTACACTCAGCTTGCCTCATATCACATATGAATGAACTCCCTAGGGAAGAAAGAATTAAATTAATTTCCCAAAGGCAGTATTCAGCTGCCTAAATTGTAATACTTCCTGAAGTACATTCATTCCCTATCCCTCATTTCAACAATCAGGACAATGATTTTTCACTACACAGCCCTGATATTAAAACATTCCCAGCCTGTGCAGGAAGACAAAAGTCTCACAGAAAACAAAGGGAGATGAGAGATGGAGAGTGATTATAAGCTGTATAATGATCAGTGTGCATGTGTATGGAAATTAACATTGTACAGGCAGTCTACAACTCTGACACCTCCTAAATTTCAAATATTGGACTTCAAATGGTCACAACTACTCTATAAGAAAAACATTTACATGTAGTTTCCCAGGTTTCAACAAAACACTTGCAAATTAAATTCTCATATACTCATAAAATGGACAGAAACACTCAGCTCTACAGTCTCCTCTGCGTTTTGAACTGATGCAGCCTCTATTGACAGAGGAAGTGTGTTGAAGTCCCAGTGAACCAGCAAAGAGAAAATGAGCTGACTGAGTGGGTTTCACGAGGACTTCAGCAGCACAGACGTGCTGAGGTTCTCTAGGCTCAGGAGTCTAGCCCACTTGCTGGAAAAGGGAGAAGTAAGTCCCTGTTATGGCTGCTAACATTTCTATAGGCAAAACTGGAAAGCTGCACTATGCAGGCTGGTGAGTTAGTGGGGTTTTCTTAATAGCTCAAAGCTGTATTGGAGATGAACACTTAATATGGTGCACATTACATCTGAATTGTGAATGAGATTAGTAGATTTAGCCAGGCAAGCAAATAATCAAATTTCACTTACTGGCTAAGTTGAATCATCAGTGAACAGAGTATGAACTGAAGCAGTCAAGCCTAAGCCAGTGCTGCCTTACACACCTCTCAAATGCACTGACCTTACCTGTGCATGTTCCTCAGCAGTAAAAGTCACTTCTGTCATGGGCATCCATTATTTCAGGTCATTTTTCTGTAAGTCTGATCATTTCTCTGTCATCTCTCTGTTTTTTTTCTAGTTCTGCTTCTTCCTGATCTCTCTCATAGGTCTTAATTTTCTACTTTGTATTCCTGTCTGGAGTGCAGTCTACTTGTACAGTAAACTCTGACAAGTTTTCCCCCATCTCTTATCTCTGGCTCCACCTGACCACATATCTATCTGCAGCTTTTCATTCTGCCAGTGTATACTGCCCTTTTCCACCATCCAAATGACTTCGCCAGCAGGACTTCCACTCCCATTCTTTCACGGATGCCTTGCACAGTCTCAGTATATGATCCACATGCAATATGCTTCTTTTTCTCCCTCATCCTTTAAGCATATCCAATACCACTTACTCTATCCAGGTGTTCACAGTTATTATGTCAGTTTTTGACTTTTGCTCCAGTCTCTTTCATCTTGACTATTAAAAAAAAAAAGCGTCAATCTTCCCATTACATTTAATGACTCCCAGATCTGTCATTTTCCTCCAAATGACCTGTTCAGTCAATCTGCCTCCCCCTTCACTGGCTCTGTGTATCAGTCTACCCCCATATCTCCTCAAGAGTTCACAATATTTTCTGCATTTAGCTCAGACAGCTTGTGGTATCTACCAGAAGAGGAGGAGAACACTCAGAATAAGAGGGAGCAATTGAACAACACAACAGTACAAAGATGCATTACAGAAGAAATTCTGCTGAATCCTAGATAGCTCACAGCTGTGCAAAGGATCAAAGTTATTAAATTCCAACTTTGCAAGTTGCTCAGTAAGATCTTAGGGATCAAAACTAGGCCAAATTTAAGCAGATTTATACAGGTAGAGACAAGCATATTCCAATATAGAAACATAGAATCGTTAAGGTTGGAAGAGACCTTCAAGATCATCCAGTCCAACCACCTACCTACATCACCACTAAACCATTTCACCCAGCACTACATCCAGATGCCTCTTGAACACCTCCAGGGATGGCGATTCCACCACCTCCCTGGGCAACCTATTCCAATACCCAATCACCCTCACAGTGAAGAAATTTTTCCTAATGTCCAATCTGAATCTCCCCTGCTGCAATTTAAAGCCGTTTCCTCTTGTCTTTTCACTATGGGCACGGCAGAAGAGACCGACCCCCACCTCACTACAACCTCCTGTCAGGGAGTTGTGGAGAACGATGAGGTCCCCCCTGAGCCTCCTCTTCTCCAGACTGAATAACCCCAGCTCCCTCAGTCATTCCCCATAGGACATATTTTCCACTCCCTTCACCAGCTTTGTTGCCCTTCTCTGGACACACTCCAGCACGTTTCTGCCAAATTCCAAATTGTTCCTCCTAAGTGTAAGGGTAATACCTATTTTAGTTTCTTTTCTTCCAAGTAATCATCATTTTTTGCCTTCATTGAGTAAACAGTATAGGGATTTTTAATTTTTTTTTTTAGCTTTTAACAAAAATGAAGCAAGCAATTAGAATAGCACATTCTGCTACTAAAGGTTGGCACATTTGTTGACACCTGAAAAGACAACATACTAATGGAAAGCATCCAGCCACTGGGACTCAGATAAAATTACATCACATTCACACTTTTAATAAAGGCAGTAACTAGCATATTCCCCAACTGCAGCTCTAGCAAATCCACATAAAAATTATCATCCATTATATTGTGCAATAACTTTTGCAAAAATACATTTTGAGTTTGTTTGGGGTTTTTTTTCATTTAATTTGTGCTCTTAACTGCCTTTCAAGTCAAAACGCATCATCCTTATTTTTAAAATTCACTTTGTACTTTTTCACTATTGTCTGCAGGATCCTCACACTTAAGTACTTAAAGATGGTTAAACTCACTTGTGCTAACATTCAACTATCTATTTGTACCCTGGCTTTACCTTTTGGATGGTTGAAAGCTTTTGGTTAGTTGAAAGCATTACCTAAAATTATGCACTAAAATTTATAGTAGCTCTAGGAAAAACAGACATGTGGCTAGCAACATTCTGTATTTTTCTTATGTTTTGTTATTTTTGGAAATTGTTTCAATGTGTTAAAAAGTATTAAATGGGAGTAAAAAAAATACTTTGAGACTCCAGTCAATTTCTGAGATCACCATACTTAAAGAAATCCATGACAACTGTTTGATTTTGAATTACACAACTCCTATGTACAACATCTTACAGATTTTTACACTGATTTCAAATCTAATGCTTTACTGTCAAAAGGTGCTGATACTACACCAGTAAATTCTGTGCCAAGATCTTCTCTAGAATATCAGACATTTCTCAAAGCAAATAGGAATTTATTGACTGAAAAAAACATTACCCAGCTTGCAGAGTAAATAACCTTCATATTTATCCTACCTAGAAAGTATATTACAGTTCCAATAGTTGTAAACTTTGAGGCTAAAATAACATCCAGAAGAGCTTATTTTTCTGAGTAAGTGCTGATCAATAAATGTTATTGTATGAAATGATAAATACTACATGAACTAATCAATATCTTGCCACACAGTACTATTTAATAACCATAAACTATTACAGACTTGGAAAAAAATCTGTTTCTTTTCTGATACATTTTAAAAAGTTGGGCTTTAATAGGGAAAAAAGTATTCTGAAAACATCTTCAATTTCTACCAGTTTTGGAGTTTTACATATGAAAAGTTTACAGAACACAACATTAAAGGTAACTTAAAATAAAACTTCTGTTGATATTGCTTTAAGAATGCTTGTTAAAAATGCAATAAAAACATTCACATTATTTTCTAAGAAAAGTGTAATGGCAAAGGACTATACAAATTTAAAAATAAAACTTCCAGAGATAAATTTTTCAGGAATGCCTAAGAACTCAGTGTTATCGTCTCCAAACACTTCAGGTGACATATAATGAGCACACTATGGGACCAAGAAGGAGTGAAATCTGAAACTCTGGTCCTGAGACACAGTTCTTCCTGCAAAATTCACATATCAAAAAAACCCAAACAATAGATCAACAGAAAAAATTATCTTACTGAATAAAAGTTATTTCTACAGTACCTTCAGAGGTGATTGCACTAGGACACACATCTTTTAGCAGATCTCCCAAAGTATGCAACTGTCCTCCTGAAGCAATTGGTCGAAATAGCTTCTGTATAAAAGGTCTCTCTGTTGTTGCCTGTTTTAATAACAAAATTATCAAAACCAACAATTTAAGGACCTACTATTTGAGAAAGGCAGAAGATAAGATAGAACAAGAGGCTGCAACAGAAACAACAGCTGGCATTTCTTCCACCCACTGCC
>VZRW01005739.1:262916-316503 GCA_013398125.1 Aegotheles bennettii | reverse complement strand
CCCCCCCTTTTATTTCATTCATATCATGAAATGCAGGGAAGTATTTTTGTTAACAACTAGAAGTTGACACTCTAGAAAACTGCGAAGATATACCTATTACACTGTTTATAGGTTATGTGTGGGTTTTGTTTGTTTTTTTCTTTTTTTTAATTTAACACACACCCCCGTTATGAAAATAGGATCTGCTTGAACAAAACATTTCAATATATTCTTAATTTAAGTAAAGCAAGCAGTGAGCACAAACTTAGGAGCAAAACATACACCTGCACGTTTTGTCAAGTCAAAGCAATGCTGTAACAAATATCCAAACCTTCTGCAATGGTCTTTCTTCCTTCTTTCAGAAACACATTAAGTGCTTTCAATGGCAAACAAGTACTCTTGTAGCTCAAGCCACGTTAATGTTTTCCAGTAGATTTTACACTGAAAAATTCAAACTGTTTCAGCCACAAGAAACAGAATTAAAAAAAAAAAAGTTGTGCTTTCACAGAAAACCTAGTCTGCCTACTTAAGGAATCAGATGTAAAGATCATATATCCCCCACTTCTGTTGCAGATACGCACAGAAATCCAGAACAATTTCAACTATTAGTCCTGTTAAATGTTGCACATTATCATAATTTCTTTCAGAGATAAGGCAGATCAACTGGCAGTAACTATTGCCTGTCACTGTCCAGAACAGAGGCAATAAAACTCCCAGCGCTGCAGAAGCAGCAAAGTAGCTTCTGGAATCTACAGATGCACTTATTTAAGAATGGTGGTTATGTTAAGGTTATCCTATTCTTTGAGTATCTGTATAAGCAATCCCAGGGTCAGCAAGCATCTGATATTGAAAGGACAGGAAGTTTTTTTCCCTGATAACCTGACCTCTCCTTCCAAACTGGGCACCTGAGTCAGAAAACAGAAGTTAAAAAACCTCATATTTAACCAACCCAAAATTTTTAATTAAGCTCTAAATTGTTGCTGACAAATTTCTGCTAGCTGCTAACTACAGAAAGCAGCTGATGTGGCCTGCGTTCCGGGTGTCTGGACTCCAGTAAATTACACTTTTATCACATACTATCTTAATTGGAAAAGGCCATGCAGACCACTGCCCCTTCCACATGTAGTTTCCTACTGCTCAGAAAGCAGTTCCTGTCCTACTATGGTAACTAAAAAATAGAAACAAAACAACATGAACACAACATAAAGTATTTTATCTGCTGGTGGGGGTTTTTTGGAAAAAAATAAATAGAAAGTATTGTAAAAAATTTGAAAGTGAAAACTTATTTTTGAAAGGAAGTTACCGTGTGATCTCTGTCACTTAACTACATGAAAAGCATTAGAGTAACCATGACAACTTAATTGTCATTCACCTCTGAAACAGCAGGACAAGGAGTCTTTTCCCAAGAGTGGTACTCCACCTCTAAGTATTTCCAGGGTAGTGCAACAACTGTTGACACACAGCTACTTGTTACTTCTTGCCAACAGTCTCCAAAAATGTAAAAATCATCTTTTTCCAGTTTTTCTTACAAAGGCTGACCAGGAGGAGCTGACTAGCTGCTGTAGTCAATTCTGTATGTCCTCAGGGTAGCAGAATGTGGACACAAACAGCACTAATGAAATGTCTGAACATTTGAAAAATGATGGGAGGCACACAGCCAGCAGGATCCACCTCAGACAGATCCACACTTGAGAAGTGAACTCAGCCACATTATGTTGAGGAAGTGTATCTCCAAAAACGTAAAAAAAAAAGAAAACAAGAAGGAAAAAAAAAGAAAACAAAAAGAAAACCCTAAAACATTGTTATAGCCCGAACTATTTTCTATAATTTTGAGTTTATTTAAAAAAAATAATCACTTATTCACAGACACAGCTCTCAAGTGCTTACCATCTGGAATAGCAGAAGTTGAAATAAACATCAGAAGAAGGATGCAGGCAAGGGTGGTTATCATCAATAGACTTTTAAGAGAAGAATTTGCAAGTGCATATTGCAGTTCTACTTATTTAATAATAATTACAATCAATTTTTTCCTAGTTATCATAACTTAATGCCATATTATAGCAAGAGGGAAAAGCCAAAGAGGTATTCTCTAAAGTCTTGCTGACTGCTGCAAAGCAATATCCTCAGCTGCTATCATGAAACATTATAGGAAATTAATTCAGTTTTATATTTTAAGTGTTGAGCAATACAGATGTAGTAATGTAAATAAAAATCACTGGTCTCCATCAATGTTAAAATTATAAAAGTAACTTCATGTTGTTTATACAAAGATTGTGGTTCACAAATATAATTCTATGGGCAGAGCATCACCCCAACATGGTTATATTTCCCCCCTATGCATTAAAAGAGTCATAAGAAAAGTCTCATCCTACAAACTAGAATGTTTATAGGATAACTTTTCTTTTAGTCATATAGCAGCATAAATAACTTTAGAAAAATCTTACTGTCATCCTCTTTGAAGTGTGGTAGCTAGTAATACAAGTCCAACTTTACCACAGCTTTCTACTCCAGTATTTACAACAACAACGCATCAAGGAATAGCCAACATGAGTAAGTGCTTACATAAAGTTGTGTTTTGTACAATATTTGCTTAATCAATCAAGCAAAACAGTGCTGTCTGTAATCTAACCAACAAAGACATCACTGCATAACTGTTAACTAGCAACAATTTGAAATAATCTACATCAGGCCTAAAGCATGTATTTGTACAGTATCTATCATTTTTTCCTACTAAGATTTTTATAATTTCAATAAAATATAGTGCTTTTAAAATTATTTTATTTTAGAATCTAGCCTAAATGTAGCTGTGAGCTGTTCAAAAGGTGCTGGATGCATCTGCAGGATCCAACAGGTGAGAGTCAATCAGTAATTGCTGATGACAGATCTACAAATAAAATGCCTTCAAGTATATGAACATATTAAGACAATCACATGGCCCAAAATTTGCAGTGCATTTTGCACTGATCATGTCCACAATCTAATATCAAATAATCAAATTTTTATGGAAGCAAACATTCAACTTTATGGAAGCAAACATTCAACTTTAAGTTAACATACTTTCTAGAAAGTTGGACTTATTTCTTGCAACTGAAATTTCTCATTCTTCTATGCTACTACATAGCACCACAAATCTTGTGCTTTGCAGACAAATGAAGACTTTCCTTAAAGAAATAACAGTGATCATAAAGTCACAGTGAAAACAAAATTGCACTACGGTGAGAGAAAAAATAGATTAAAAATTTCCTAGTCAGGTATACTGGCACTGAAAAGAGTTATAGGTGAGGGAAAGTTTTACGAGCCCCTTTAAGACTCACAGGATCAGAGACAAACTATATAGTTACATATTGTGCTAGCAACTACAACTCTTCTTCCTTGTTGTCCTGCCAAAAAAGAGAGTAGTCAGCTTGCCTGGTCCTTTTCAGGACCAACAGGACATCAAACACTGCATGAAATTCACAGTTTAACTGGTCAATATATTCCATATAGGATGCATCCTAAATGAAAAATATAACTCATGACTGCTGGGTTTCAAGCTGGAAAAATTTCCGAGTTACCAGTATTTCCATCTAGAGGAAGGGATTTGGATTTTCTGCCTGAACACTCTGCTGCTACTCTAACAGTATTCAAATAAATCAAAAGTTACCATACAGACTGAACCCGCAAAATGAAAAAGAATTCCTTACAATTCCCAGATGTGCATAAGCTGGAAGCCTAAAACCGTAAAACTTGAGACTTCCCTACATACTCCATCATATTTTCAGTAGCTTGTCAAGTTCATAGTCGTACGCTGTTTTGTAATGACCCACTTTACACTAAAGAACCTCTCATAATTTAAATGTATCATTTTGTTTAAACAGATTTCAACTCAGTCAAGAAGCTTTAAAAGTACTAATAAGAGTTCGCACAGTGATTTAAGTTATTTTTATATAGAAAGGAAAGTACAGGAAAATCAACTGCTCCCTGAAAATATCATCAGATACATTTTATTAAATAGTTACACAAAAGTATATTTTCCATGTTTTCTAAGAAGTCTTCTGCTTTGTAGAAATGTTTTCAATTAAAAATATCAATGCACAATGACAAAGTGACTAATTGAAAAGATGACAAATTGCTGTAGTCACAGAACCATCACAATACCATGTCTGTCTGAAAGCAAGATATTGCAAGGACCCATCTGAAATACAGCTCTTTCACAGGCGCTGAAACACAGTCTTTCTGCTGGTATTTCTGGGTATGTATCTTTGGGTTCTTTTTCCTTAATATTAGACCAGAGTCACCAAGAACCTCATTGTGGAAAAGGCACAAGCAATGTTTCTGGTTTGGTTTGGGTTTTGTTTGGGTTTGGGATTAAATGGAGATGGCAGCTAGGACTGAACACCACCAGTCAACTCAGGTAAGAAAGAATTTGTGTCAGAATGGGAAGGAACTATTTCTGGGTGTGTAGAAACACAATTTCAGAGGACGTAGCCTAAGGTGGTCCTAGGACACCTGAATGTGCATATTTTGACTTCCATTCTGAAACTAGTCACGTATTAAGAGGGGTTACTCGGGTCTTAAGCTCATTTCATATATCCTGATACCTGCAGAGTAAGCCAAATAGAAAGATTTGACTGGCTTCTGGAAAAAGTCACCAATGAATAAAAATACCACAGAGAGAGCTTTTGCCTATGTAAACAGCTAACATTAGATGGCCAAAACCAGACAGTAAGGCAACCTGTGCAACGTATAGGGCCAGTGATGTAGGAGGAAGAACACTAGAATAGCAGGGCAAGCATTGTTTATCATCATCTAGAAAACAAACAGGTGATGACTATACAGTAAAGAAATCTAAAAGCAGATTTAGTTCAATTCCCATCCGATATTGGGATGCTTGCAGGCTGATTAAGCTGGCGATCATAGCAGATAATAAAATGCTTTATAAGCAAAACTGTGTGTATATAGACCTCTGATTCTTCCTACACCATTCAGTGCTGCTGTTCTAAGGTTCCTATCTCCAATCATCCTCTTTCTTAAACAAAAGCAAAACTAAAAATTGATAATTTCTTTTTGCAATGGCCAGTGGAACACAGATTAAATAAGTTACATAAAAAGCTGCAAAATATTTCTGTATAAATAACTGGCCGATATCTGTAGCAGTCCTTTTTTTGCTCTTTTCTGTAAATTTCTTGTTCATACCACCTATTTAATATTTTGAAGTATTAATTTACGTTCCGCCTATCAAGGCATCTTAAGCTTATGCTAGAATGACAGGAGAATCTAATGTGATACTTGCATCCTAATTAAATCCACAACAGAGTAAAGGTGATCATGTGGCTAAAAATATCAATATGCTTAATTGATACTTGTAAATGATTCCTGTTTCATCATTCAATTAATAAAAGCTTACAAAAAGAACTAGGCAAGCATGATGACACTGAACTGGGAGGAGCGGCTGACACACTGGAGGGTTGTGCTGCCATTCAGCGAGACCTTGATAGGCTGGAGAGTTGGGCGGGGAGAAACTTAATGAAATTCAACAAGGGCAAGTGCAGAGTTTTGCATCTGGGGAAGAACAACACCATGCACCAGTACAGGCTGTGGGCTGACCTGCTGGAGAGCAGTGTAGGAGAAAGGGACCTGGGGGTCCTGGTGGACAGGAGGATGACCATGAGCCAGCAATGTGCCCTTGTGGCCAAGAAGGCCAATGGCATCCTGGGGTGCATTAGAAGGGAGGTGGTTAGTAGGTCGAGAGAGGTTCTCCTCCCCCTCTATTCTGCCCTAGTGAGGCCACACTTGGAGTATTGTGTCCAATTCTGGGCCCCACAGTTCAAGAAGGACATAGAACTGCTTGAGAGAGTCCAGCGCAGAGCCACTAAGATGATTAAGGGAGTGGAACATCTCCCTTATGAGGAAAGGCTGAGGAAGCTGGGTCTCTTTAGCTTGGAGAAAAGGAGACTGAGGGGTGACCTCATCCATGGTTACAAATATGTAAAGGGTGAAGGTCAGGATGATGGAGCCAAGCTTTTTACAGTGACGTCCAATGATAGGACAAGGGGCAATGGATGCAAACTGGAGCATAGGAGGTTCCATGTGAATATCAGGAAAAACTTTTTCACTGTCAGAGTGACGGAGCACTGGAACAGGCTGCCCAGAGAGGTTGTGGAGTCTCCTTCACTGGAGACATTCAAAACCCGCCTGGATGCGTTCCTGTGTGATGTACTCTAGGTGACCCTGCTCTGGCAGGGGGGTTGGACTAGATGATCCTTCGAGGTCCCTTCCAACCCTAGAATTCTGTGATTCTGTGTGATTCTGTATGGAAGGAAATACTCCAGGCACAAACTTGTTCTGTTAAAACTTCAAATTCTCCATTTCACATCCATTTGTAATCTCAAATTAAAAAACCACAAAAGACACTGCATTACTTATGAAATTGATTTGTTCTCCTACGGTCCAATCTTATTTTTAACTTGAGTTTTTAATCTTAAAATATTTCCCTATTTACAAGCACTGCTATTTCCCAGCATACCTTCCAGTTCATACTTCTAAATAAAGGGATTCTGAAAGATTTGTGTTAGCTAGAGTCTCAGTATTTTACTTAAAAAAATATTTTAAAAAATGAACTGTATGAACATTGACTATTTTATAAGCAATCAATTTGTGCTTCAGTCACGGTAGCCTTGAAACAGTATTTTCAAAGTGTGCTAAGAAATAATACACTTACACACTGTAAAGCTAGAATTTCAAGTTATAGCATAACTTGAAATCCACTATTTAAATGCCAAAACACAACACCAAGGTAACTTAATTTTCACTACCGAATTGTAGTATATATACACCTATGCATAAACACTACATTCCAGCAAGTGGCAAACCTACAGAATTTGAATAGAAATTATGTAAAATAATCCACGTTTGTTGATTACAAATAAGCTTAAATTGTGTCCACTTCCTAAAGAATTCAATAAAAGTTCATTTATTCAACGCAAACGATGGAAGCCTTTTCTTAATAAGCTGCCATTACTCAAAGAGCTGTCTGAAGGAAAATAAAACAGATTTCTCCCTGATACAAGATTTCTTTCCACTTCACATTTTTCATGATAGCAAACAAGTCTCCAAAATGGTTACTATGTCAGACAAAATAATAGTATTTATATTTATTATGATCCAAAGACAATGCTTTTTGACTTCAGGTTTTAAGAATCTCAGTGTAAGATACCGAAATCTTACACCCCCAAATACATCTACTAAAGCAACTCAAAGCAAGTTAGCAACTAGAAGCAAAATGCAAGATCATTTAAATGAAAATTCTGATACAAATGAATTGCTAAAATAGAGGGAGACTTCTCATGGACTCCAAAATTATTATTGCAAAGATTTCCAAGGGAAGAAAAGAATTTTAGCCACCATATACCTTTGTTAAATAATACACAGCACAAAACTGCTTTACCCAGATTAATGTGATAAAGCCAAACATGAAATAAATGCATTACATTCTGTGTCCTCAGACAATCGAAATTACAAGACAGGAGCGAAAAGACAATGTTAATAAATCAACCAAGTTAAAAAAAAAACCAAATCAAAACAAAAAAATGTAATGTGAGAATACTAGTTTAATAAATGCCTCTAAAATATCTCTGAATCACTTTTTCTTATTAGTACAGTATTTTTCTGTGCCACAAGGAACTTTTATCACTGTCCTTAAAATCATTGTATTATTCATCACAGACTTGCCCAAGCTTTAAAATTCAATTTATAAGTTTTGTAGTAACAGCAAAACTGACTTCTAGAAAAACAGAAATTTAATTAAATTGCTCACAGTATTTATATTGCTTTATTAAATTTTAAGAAGTCATCTGTATTTCTGCATTAAAAAGTGTTAATTATCCCCCCGTTTCCCTAAGTGAATATTTTACTTCAACACATCAAATTCAACACTAGCAGTTCACAGACCAGGGGAAAAAAAAAAGAGTGGATGGAATTTGTAATTCTGTTAATAAACCATTCTAACTGACTTTAATCTGTTCCCTCCAAAGACTCTGTATGAGCTCTTTAGCTACCAGAATGCAGGGAGTTTCAAGAAAAGCTGTTCTCTCACTTTTTATGCCCACACGTTTACAATGAAACAACTCCAGTGTGAAAACCAACAGAGATTTTCACAGAAAGACGGGCTCAAGTTTATAGCTTGCTTTGTGTCTGGTTCACAAACTGAGCCAAAAAGAAACTATTTCACAATTTCTCCAACACCCAAGACTGCACCACTCTCAACTAATGCTTTAGGGGTCTGTTTGCAAATCGCTGCTGTCTGATGACAACAGACACACAAGAAGTGGGAAATTCAAATGCTCATAATATTTATTCTGCTAGAATACAGAAATAAAGTATTTCTACAAGCCTGTCCCACTGACCAAAAAACTTTTAAACTAGCCTATTTCTACACGAAGCCTAATTTACAGCTGCAACACAAGGTTGTCTCTGCTGCTCCAGAGCGCAGCATCTCATGCTCTTTGACACAATGAGAGGTCACCTTCAGGAAACCCAATGCTCTACCAGGATCAAAATGGAACACACTAAAAAACCCCCTCTTTATTTTTATCTATTTATTTTTTAAAAAGAACCTAGTCCCCTTACTAAAAATAATTTCCTTGGAAGCACTGGTGACACTGTTGTCAGCACATACAATTCGCCCTTGCCAATTTCTTTGCGAGAAGGAACATACCATTCTCTTAGCATATTAGTGCAGTTTGGACTAAAGAAACTTCTCTCAACAGTAGACCTCACAAACTGATTACTCACATTTAACCATTGGTTTTATACCTTTACAGAGACTCAGATAAAAATCCCTAACTGCTGTCCTCCACTTCCCTCAGCTAGCCTTCCCCTGAAATACTAAAACAGTGGGTTGTAAGAGGCATCCACAGAGCCCCAGTAAAACAAACTAAATGAAAGTTACAACTCTTCATCTGCATTCCAAGCAACCTTCCCCTCCCAATCAAATCCCACCATAAGCAGTCAGTGACTACATGAAGGAAAAACATTTTCACTGAAAGGGTGATTGGGCATTAGAATAGGTTGCCCAGGGAGGTGGTGGAGTCACCGCCCCTGGATGTGTCTGGATGTGGCGCTGGGTGATATGGTTTAGTGGTGATGTAGGTAGGCGGTTGGACTGGATGATCTTGAAGGTCTCTTCCAACCTTAATGATTCTATGATTCTAAGGACACCGGGCTAAAGTTAAACTCAATAAGAAATACATATACATACTGAGAGAAGCTTCAAAGAACTTGCCCTTCTCAATCATCTATTAAAAACCTATAAACTTAATCTCTTTCACAAGGCAACAAGCTCACCCTCGATTTTTAGCTCAACAAGATAAAGTAGACACAAACACACACAAAAAGGAAACAATCCTGGTTTATCCATTTGAAATCTGTCAACTTCCAGACTTCATCAGTATTTGAGCTTCTATTTAGAGAGGCATAAACCACCACAACATGGTTTGTCTATCCTGCAATCATTGCTCCTTTCTCCTCCATATCTCCCAAGCTATAGAGGGCTTTCATTTAGCATTAGAAACCTACAGAGAAATATGGCAACTATTTCAGTTAATTCTCCTACACAAGTTGCTGAGGGCTGTTACTTGCCTATCTTTACAAAGATTAAAAAAAAAATCATTAAAAATATCACCCTTTTCCATATTATTTAAGCTGGCCATGTGCTTCCTTACATGACGCTTTTTCTAAAAGATGGTAACAGCAACAAAATGAGTTATTACAACCATGTAAAACATTTGTAAGTTAAAGTCCTAGCATGTTCTACTAATCTGAAAGAGATACGCCTAGTTAGAACACATCCTTTACCAAATTCAAGTGATTAAAAATCTAATGGGTTGGTTTAATTGTAGCATTTCAGAAGAGAAGACATTGCTTCAGTTTCTGTAACTGTTTCTAAATATGTGTCATGTTGTCCATGTTGATTGTGTGTCCATGTCAAACATACTCACATCACACTGTGTAAGGACAAAGGAGAAAAAAGGCACAGACTTCTCTCAGATCCATCTAGGAATCCTAGATTTTAGCTTTGCAGCATCAAGTAGAAGCCTGTCACAATTCATAAGAACAATGGTTCCTAAGGAACAATTTAAGTTTCAGCGGCTTGAAGAAACATCTTTTGGGCTTTCCAAATGGCTTTTCAGCATGCTAGCTTGTGGATTTTGAATCACAGAATCCCAGAATCGTTGACACTGGAAGGAACCTCTGGAGGACATCTGGTTCAAACTGAATGCTCAGGCAGGGCCACCTTTAGACAGATAAACATGTCCAAGCAGCTTTTGACTACACCCAAAGATCGGGACTCCACCACCTCTCTGGATAAACCTGTCAGTGCTTGGTGACCCTCACAGCAAACAAGTGTTTCCTGATGCTGAGATGGAGCCTCTTGTGTTTCAGCTTGTGCCCACTGTTTCTGGTCCTGTCACTGAGCATCACTGGAAAGCACCTGACTCCCCCTTCTATGTACTCTCCCTTCAGATATTTATACACATTGATGAGATCCCTCATGAGCCTTTTCTTCTATAGGCTGAACAGTCTCTCTGTCTTTTTTCCCCCTCATATTAGATGCTCCAGTCCCTTAATCACTCTAGTGGCCATTTGCTGGACTCTCTCCAGTAGCTCCATGACTCTTCTGTACTATGGAGCCCAGAACTGGACACAGTACTCCAGGTGTGGCCTTACCAGTGCCTTACCACGGGAAGGACAACCTCACTCAACCTGCTGGCAACACTCCTCCTAAAGCAGCCCGGGATATCGTTTAGCATTCCTTGCTGTAGGTCCCACTGCTGAACAATCTGTACTTTTTGAATTCAAAGGTTATCTAGAAGAACCTTCACATTTATGAGTGCAGACACTGAGACCCTTATGACATGTTCAGAGATTGCACCCTCTTCCGTCTGAAGTGGATCTGTCTTTATAAAAAGTTCTTATTGTAGAATCTCAGTACCACTAGGTACACTTGAGTTTTCTTGAGATTTTATAAATTAAGAAAGGCCACAACACAATCACATCCCTTTAAAGGTAAGGAATTTTCATGCTGTTGTTTCTGAGCAAGTCTACAACTATTAAATAGCAACTCTTCTTTGAAATGTGTTTTATGTCCACAGAAAATCTTTCTTCTGCAAGATGCCAAATGGAAGGTCTGAGTTTACTCCTTCTTCAGTTCTCAAGCAAGAATTTAGTATTTCTTCAAGGTTTCTGTGAGAAAACAGTTGCACAGATGATGGGTTGGATGTCCTGTTACACCCTGTGGGTCATTTTTAGCAAGAGTATATTTTGCCCTAAGTTCCATTACCAGTTTCATACCAGAAGGTGTGGAGGTACCGCTCAGAACCACTATCAAAATACCTAACAAGCATGGCTGAACCACATTCTGGCTGTAGCCTGGTCTTTCAAATGATCTGTTAAATTTGCTTGTGTAAGGAAAGTAGCCCAATATCCTCTGAACAACTGAATTTTCATTATTTAACCTCATAAATTGTACAGATCCTAGAAACAGAGAAAAGTCAACACTCAAGGGAGTGTTAACACACAGAATAGACAGCAGGCAACAGTAGTAAGGCCAGAAACGAGAGAGACTAAATAGAAGAAAGAGTTTCAAGAGACAATTTTGTTGAGTAATGAGAAGACAAAGACATCTACAATATTAGCATGGCTTTAAAGTATTAAATTTTGTTCCCAGAAAAAGATTTGTATTTGCAATTGGTAAGGTACATGAAGAGTCAGAGACAACAAACCAATAGTGCTTTTCACAGCTGCAGTGTCTTATGTGCATATGTAGACCTCGGTCTCACATAAAACCAATGGAGTACTGACTACCTGTGTAGCAAACAACTGTAGAAATAAATTTACATCCACAAAAGTAAACATTACACTGTTTGCTTAAGGGCAATTAATAGTACAATACTTCACATGACACTTTCTATCTACTTAAAAGCATTAAACCGAGTAATTCTCCTTAGTTTTCTACAATAATGATTAACTAGAATCAGCTTCTATAGTCAAGGACAGCAAGATTTCAGAAATTTATGATTGTTAATTTGTAATGTACTCCTAGAATACAGTGTCATATCCCACTTCCTCATAGGTTTGTTCCATTCCACACTTACCTGTGTACTATTTGCTTTCAGTCTTCTGGAAAGTGCAAATAGAAGTCTTGGTACTTCCTAAAAAAACACTTTCTGTATTTTATAATCCTAAATTTTGTGCAAAAGTTGATTTGTTTTATTTACCTATTTTACTTAAAAATAAGTAAAGGAAAAATGAGATGGCATACTGATATTGCCAAATCAAAACAGGTACTGCTGTGACTTTCATCTATGCAGAGTTAACTTTTTGTATCCTCATCATAGGCTAGGCTTTGTTCTAGTTTAATTCCTAAGCAACAGGAATATGAAGCATATGCTGCGCAGCCACAGAAATAACCCTCAAAGATTACATTCTTCATCTCTCTGAAGAAAAAAATTCCGTATCTACCTTTTCCCTTTTTCTGAATGCAAAGCACTTCAACAACTGGGGCTTTTTTTTTTGCTATTACATCAGAGTACAAGAGCCAATCTCAGAGGAATATGGCTCTGGATTGCAAGTTTCACATAGCAAAAATCCCTCTTGCTACAAAATAAGAACCTAACCACGTAATGAAGTATGTAGTGAAAGTGGCAAATCAGTTGGTGTTGACTAAACCAAATGAAAGAGAGAAGTAAAATGATCAGCTTTAATGATCAAAAGAAAGGCAGCGATACACTAAAGAGCACTGCATTTAAATTACAAGATCTAATGGTGAACCTACACAGACCTAATTCAACTGAATTACTGCTTGATTCATTGTCTTCATCCCAGCCTCTCAACATATTCATATTCCTAAGAATTAACACTCAAGGTTGAGGTGAGAAGTGCCATTAGTTTTTTTAATTGCATGCATATATTAACTTTAATGGTTTAAATTCAAATTTGCAGTATGAACATTTACATAAACTTATTTATATCCAAGTTCATTATTATAAGACAATGAGAGAAAAGATGACAAATCAGACTTTTATACAAAAATAATTTATTAAAAAAGTAACTACCAATTTGTGATTAGGGAGTGCACAAAACATTTGGTAAGATTAAGGCATTTTCAAATTAGGAATGGAGAATTTTTTTTTCTTCACCAAGTGTTCACTATGTCACTGTAACTCAAAATATGTTTTGACTTATCTTTTGCTAACAAAAAATATCTATATAACTGTTTACACAAAGTTTATTTATTAACAACTGAGATGTTACTGTTTTTTGACACACCTAGATTCTAAGATAAGAGTACCTGATAAGATAAAAAAGGACTTAAAACAAAATACTACCCAGTTTTCCCCAGTACGCAGACTCCAGTGTATCCCTACATTGTTTTAAACTAGTTATAATGCAATTCAGAACCTTAAACCTCACACAAGCAACGCTACTCTAAGTCTTTTGTATACGAGCTTCAACTACACTAAACTCGGAAGGATTTCTGTAGCTCCTATTGACAAGCCTGCACTAGCTTAAAACTATCCAGCTTGGTAACAGTTCAACCATGGCTCAGAGAAGCTACCCAAATAAAGGTTTTATAGCCCCATCTCTTTTGCACCTCCTTCCCTGAGTGCTATGCAACTTTTACAATAGCTTTGAACTAGTCAGATTGACAGTTTTATGGATAACTTGGGCATATTTATGTAAACTTTAGCCACATCTCTGACAAGCAATACAGTTTATAATCTCAGAATTTTTCTTCTTAAACTCTGATTGACAGTCTCAATCCTGTACTGAGATTCTTATAGGCACAAGGTTGATCTTGCACATGGGTTCCTTAAGTCTTTTAAAAGGACTGCATGGACATTCCTTAATACAAAACATGTAAAAAAGTAATCTTTAACAGCATTGGCTTGAGCTAGCCCATTTCACTTTGCACTTACATGAACCAGAAAAGCTTACGCAATTATGGAACCTCAACTGTGGTGACAGTGGCCTTCAACTCAAGGTGACAGCTTCGTCAAATTGCTATTACTTTCAGCACAGAACTGAGTAATCTAGTTCAGAAAAGGAGTATTCATAGCAACTTATGGTTTATGCTGCCCATATGCAATACTTGATAGAAGTTTGCAGGTTTTTTCTAACAATGAGGCACTAGGAAAAGTATTTGCCTGCCAAAGCTTTTAAACTTTCTAATTCATAGAGCTTTGATTTTGAAGTAATTTTAAACTGGTGAAAGTGTGCAAGTGTTTGAGTGCTGAACTATCAGTTATTAGAATAAGTCTCTCTGTATGCTCAACTGATGACCAAACAGCCCATTTTTTTTCTTTTCAGCACAGAAATTCAGCTGAGAGCAGCTCTGTTTTCCTATTCACTCAAATTTCCTTTTTGGAAAAGGAAGTTTTTAAGAAATAAATTGATCTATTTTCAGCAGGTCATTTGTGAAAATGTCATTTTTAATATGTAAAAAAAGTTTAAGGTACTACACACAGATCTATTGAAGAATATTATTTTGTGCTAGCCAAAAAGACACTGAAACTTGTGTTGTGTTGCCCTCTTCAGGTCAACAGCACTTACATTTTCTAGATCTTTTGTTTGACAAGTCACTGCATTTCAACTTCATAAGAATTTTCAGATTTGCAGTTTCAAGTAGCAGCTAAATTTACCCCTATCCCACTAGTGCTTGAAATATTTTTTATCTAAAATCCTATAGAAATAAACTTAACTTTTGGCCTCTACATCTCCCCAACTTTAATACTAATCTTAAGGATTACTAAAATATCAGCTAGTGTTTGAAAAGATTACTAAAAAAACAACTTCAGTGCTAGTAAGTAAGCCTCATGACAAGTGGCTTAAAGAGCTCAATTGATTCGGCTTACCAAAGAAAACTGAAGCTGCTGAAATCACTCCGTAAGTGAACTTGGAGGTTAGAAAGCCAGATGACTTTAAAGTGCTGTAAGGCAAAACAAAACCTAGAAACCAGAGTTGAAGTCAGACAAATTCAGCTTTGAAATGCAATGGAGGCTTTTCACTCAAAAGAAAAAAAAAATATTCTAATAACCTACTAGCATAAAAGGATGGATTCACTACTACTTGAGACCTGTATAGGTGGACCCAGTACCCTTCCAAACAACCTGTTTTGATCAGTTTGAATAGTTGCCATAACACAGGCCAAATTGTGATGCTGACTTGCATACTTGTAATGGATTTTCCGATTGATTACCTGAGCTCTGCCAATTAATGTGGAAATACAAATAAAATAATATTCCATTGCTTGGGAAAGGGCCATGCCTGCGCTTCCGATTCATTTATTGAGCCAGATTTTAATAACGTCTTAGAATATTTCACTTCCTCCTCCCATCTGGCTATTTTTAGAGGACAGGTCATGGTAGGCATTTAAATATATTTAGACCTCTCAGTACTGCACATTTGACAGTAAGAGCAAAGAGCTGGATTTAACCGATGTATTGCTAATTATGGAGTATTTCACTCACATTACTAAGGCAGATAAACATCACAACTATTTGTGACAGTAAAATTTAATTGTAACATCTAAGTCCCTTAAGATAGGAAAAACCTGTTTAAAGCTAAGGCCTGCTGTACAATTAGGCAATAAAATTAATAACCTGATCAAAACTCTTAGAAAACAGAGGCAAAGGAAATGCTCATTCCAGTACCATTGCATGTCCCAGCACCCAAATAAAGGAACAAGCAAACAATCCCAGACCAAGCAAACACACAACAGCCAGGCGACCTTAAATCAAGTGCGACTCTAGAAGAGCTCGGAAGAACTTGTCATGAATAGTTTTAATGCATTTTGCTTCACATACTTCTGTGACTTCATTCTCAAGAATGAAATCCTATTTATAACTTCAAATCCTATATACTCACAGGGCAGACTCCAGAGGAAAGGAGGAAAATTGGCAGGTAGAGAGCAAGCAAGAGCAAGTAGGTAAGCATGACACGCAGAGAGAGCAAGATACCAAGAACTCAGGGATGAGTGCAAACTAAGTGTACAATAACTGAGACTCTAAGTGCTCCCATCTGAGGTGTAAGACAGCAGACAGTACTTCATCAGGGTAGACTCTATAAGCACGTAGAGACTCCTCTCTGGTGTCTGACTAATATGTCCTGTCACAATGCCTGGAGCCAAACACTGATGAAAACTTCCTGCCATCTATCAGCCATATAGTTTGTTCAATTAGAAAATGCAAAGCCAGCTAATCTTATAAACATGGGGGAAAAAGTCCTCAAGCCAAACTAGCTCTAGTACTGTACAAGAAAAGCAACACACGTAAAGGTATAATAAGCTCAAATCATTACTATTTTTTTCTCTCTTGCTACTAAAGAACAAGTGAAAAAAGTACTCTGTTCAACAACACAATCAGACAAAAAGGCAAAAAAGGTTTTGTGCATCGGTCAACTGAAGACACGGCAGCTAATACCTCTGAAGTGATGCAGTGGGGCACTTTTTTTTCTTTTAACAGATGTAGGTACAAGTGTCACAAAAACATAATCACTATTTTTAAGCTGTCTCCAGTAGAAAAAGTTTCTACCTATGTCAAAGGCTCATCTTGCGCAAGTTTCATACGACACAGTTTAGACTATGACAACTGGTAATAAAATCTCCAGGATCTCTTAGGTAATTGCAAATGAGTTGATCCTTGATGATACTCGGTCTTTTTCTTCATCTTCTATAGTAGGTGCCAGGATTCTGGTCCAATCTTAGCTGCTACACTTACAATAAGAGGTGCTGGACAAGGGCTTTAAAAATTACCTGTGGTTAGTTTAGTTCTGACTTACTCAAGTACGACGTTCTAATTTTTTGCCATCTCTTTCTCCCCCACACACCATCAGATTTGGATAGCACACAAGGTATGATTCATATTATGCTTTAGGAATGTATTTTAATAGACAAGCTTTACAACTGAAAGAGCCTTTGAGTTTTGTAAATATCAGGCCTTGAGTGAAAAGCACTTCAGATCGCTTTACTGCATGCATTTTTTCTGCAACAAATGTTCTCAGTCACATTTAATCGTTGAAAAGACTGATTTTTCTTAGTTGATATCCTGATCTAATACATTTCTTTGAAGGAAAAGAAATTCATCCACCTCATACAGCTCAAACACAATCTAGGCGGTTCACTTCACAGGATTTCCTTCTAATAATTTTGGGATAATGGAAGGTATGGAGGCTGAGAGGAAGAACTCTCCCCACTGCAGGCAATGCCTAATAATTTCCTGCCATCCACCTGTATATCTTAAAGTATCTACAAAAACACTATGTGAAAACACATTGGGAATAAACATCCACTGTAATACAAATCCAGGCTAAATTAGCTTTCAGGTATTTATGTAGTGATATGCAACCAACCGATCAGAATGCAAAGCTGACTTCTACCAACACTACTGGAAATTAAACGCCATCAGGGTTGAGGTTAAATACATCTTGAGGATACTTTTGAATCAGTTAACTCAGCATATACAAGTCTGTCACGAAGTACTGTAAAATTATGTTAAAACTACAGGAATTAACTCCTTGCCTGGAAACAAATTATAATCTCACTCTTGCTAACACTTAAAAAAAACTCCTTTAAATACATTAAGACTTTTATGATAAGCAGTAATCAGTACACAAACCAACAAACCAAACACAAAAGCTAGGAACACTTGCATCCACTTTTTAAAACAAGAGGAACATTACTGAAAATATTTAAAAATATTAAGAGCAGCATTACTGAAAATAATATACACCGACCTTCCCAAAGGCTGTCTCAGAAGCCTTATTTGTGTTTGGTCTTCTATTCTTAAAGTTAAGGTATTTTGGGTTTGAACTACAGCAAGTAAGGGTTTCCAATTGAAAAGTAAGTTAAAAACATGTACTACTGACTAAAGGGATAGACATTACTGAATTAGATTTTTTTTCCCTTTTTAAAAAGAGCTTTACTAGCCTGAAATCATGTGATACCATAGAAAACTTCCCTGATTGCTTAAGGGTCTGTACCTTATTCAGACAGCAAAACCTCCATTTCGCAAACCCATTTACGTGATTTCCATGAAAAGTCTTTAAAAAAATCCCACCTATCAGAGAACAAACAAACAAACTTAGTCACCAACCAAACAGAACAGTGGGAGTGTACTTCTCCTGATACGTATTTCTTGATACTTACACAAACCTTGCCATCTGTTATGATCTCTGACAAAATAACTGACTTCCATTCTCAATCTAAGGTTTCACTATGATGGTAAATGTCTTATATCTAACATTAAAAGTTACTTCAGTCCCATTGCAAATTTGTATAGCACTGGAACAGGCTGCCCAGAGAGGTTGTGGAGTCTCCTTCACTGGAGACATTCAAAACCCGCCTGGATGCGTTCCTGCGTGATGTACTCTAGGTGGCCCTGCTCTGGCAGGGGGGGTGGACTAGATGATCTTTCGAGGTCCCTTCCAACCCCTTAGATTCTGTGATTCTGTGATAGGTTTGTATGGTCAATAAAACCTGCTATAAAGTAGCATCAGACTATTCAGTACCATGAATAAAGGACTTCTTTTTATAGTTACAGGTGCAAAACTTAAACAGATGAAAATGTTTCAAAGGCAAAACACAGCACAACTGTTTAATTCATGGAGAGGCTACAAGAATTTTGTGTAAGCTTTTAACCATTCTTAATTCCAAGCTTCATTGCAACCTTAATGCTACAAAAACTAAGAGGACATTGAACAATTTGAAAGATTCCAATGAATATGTCTCCAAATAAACTGCTAAGTAAAACAGAAAAAGTATTCAAGGTTAGTTTTCGATTGCAAAGCATTTAATTAGAAGACAAAGGTAAGAACTAGATGCAAGACCTATGCCATTACTTTCACTTCATACTGCCAACAAGGAAAGAAGCCTGCATAGTGGTTGAGGGAAAAGTGTTGCTCCTGAAATGTTTGACTTGACCTTTCAGAGGGCATTTTGCATCCAAACCAGACTTCATAGTTAGCAGTTATTTTTAATGACAGAATTAGCTTTTCTTAAAAAAAAACAAAGTACAACCACAAGCACAATCTATACTAGCCTTAGCACATTCTCAAGTATTACACACTTACAACATAGTGAATGGTGTTTATCTATTAGAATAAATACAGTTTATTTGGTCTTTGCTAATTCATATAACTCAAGGGTCCAGCACAGATGAGGATACAAAGTTCTACCATAACATTAGAAAATAAAACATATAATTCTGAGAACAGATTTTGATGTATGACATCTTAGTGGAGGAGTTCGGTAAAAGTGGTTTTATTTCATTGTCTCCTACCTGATAAATTCTAAATGGGATGTATCGAAATCCACTATCTTCTGGAGGATATTCCATGAGTTTTCGATTTATTGCCCAAAACTGCTCAAATTTATCTGTGAAGGAAGAATTAGATTTTGTTAATATTAATAACATAGTCTTTTACAGCTAAAAGAGGTAAACGAGACACTACTGGAAAAACATGCAAACTTTTCTTACAGAAGTTTGACCTGTATGAAGTTATTTCCCCCACATTTCTCTTTCCTATTTAGCCTGAAGCCTAAAGTCATCTGCTCTCACTGTTGGGGAATATTGGGACACAAATCATGGATTTCATTACCTCACTTAACAGTGCCTGTTTCTCCACTCCCTGCTGCTTCACACTGTTTCACAGTTTGTTAAAAACATCTAACTGTTCCTATAGAAGAACAATAGGTATAAAGAGAAACTAAAGCAGTAGAAAAAACTACATTTGGGTATGAAAACTTAAAATAATCTGCAACAATGTATAACATAATCAGAAAATACACTGTCAGTTTCATGACACAACCTGAAAATAAAAACTTTGAGACACATTTTGTTAACATTATTCAAGTATTCAAGTAAAATAGCCCAAGGCAGCACACCATTTCATCCTGCTTAGACATTACAAGAACTGAATTTATTGCACTTTAAATTTATCAAGGACAGCATTAGGTCTAGAGCAGTAAAGGCTTTTATACTTCCAAATCAATTATTCAAATCAAGCAAACCATCAATACCGAAAAAAAAGAAAAGACAGAAAGGAATGTGAAGAGCTAAGATGAATAAAGCTGCTGCTAGCCTTACTGGAGAAGGCAGCTGTAGAAGGGGAAGTGTAAGGGATAAATTACACCCTAACTCTCCAAGACACCAAAGACTGCGGACATTCCTTCAGAAGGAACGCACAGTCTCCAGTTTTTCCCTCCTCAACGCAACGTTCAGCCAAGTCTCAAGAAGTCTGGTGGTATAACCATTACAAACCTCAGCCCCCCTGAGGCAAGCCAAAATTCAGAAATCTATTCACAGAACAAAGGTTCTTCCTGTTTCCAAAACTGCTGATAATAATTAAAGCAATTCCAGAAAATCAGAAGAGTCTGAGATCTGCTTCGCTTCAGCGTACAGCACAGATGCCTCTCAGTGTGCTGGCAGACATAGTTAATACATATCGCAGCATTTACAACACATTGGCCTTCCTGACTGAATGTGACACAAGGCAGGAATTTCCAAGAAACCATAAACAAACCCCTGCCAGGTATTCTGTAGGAGCAGTTCTTGATACTTATCTCAGAAAGTACTTCCACACCCTTCTTTCCCGATTAGCAGCAAGTGCCTCTTGACAAGCACTTACCTGGGCTGCAGTCTGCACCACCGTGTAAGGTACCTGTCCAAGATGGGGAGCTGCCTGGATGCAGGGTGCTGCCCCATAGCTCACCAGCTGGGAAGCTCAGCAGGTGGCAGTGACGGCTCTGGAGCTGACTGTACCCAAGCAAGCCTGCATTTGGGAACCCCAGCCTACAGAGTCAGAGGTTCACTCTTACAGTGTCTGACACACAGGATAGCTGCATCCTCCTCAGGAATTCTGTCAGTGGGAAGGTGAGGATTTGGCATACTTCCCTCATCCTTGGAGACACCATTGAGAATGGCTTACAGCTTTCACTACAGATTGTATGGACAGGCATCATTAATTGATCTGTAATTCAGTTACCACTTCTGATTATAAACTCAGTTGATAAAGAGATACACAAATTATGGCAATACACAAAACAAAACAGCCAAGACCTATTTAAACTAGCGAGCTTCAGTAGACTCTAAAATAACAAATCTACATGTTTGGAGGTATCCTACCTGAACAAAACCAAAACAAGCATTAATTACATGTACTTGTTTAATGCTTATATTACAGAAATGAGGAAAATTGGGCAAACAGATTACTGTCTTCAAAACTCAACCGATATGAGCAACACATTATGGATGAGAAGAACAAGAAATTCTGAACAAGTAACAGACTTATGGAAGGAGCTTAAATACATTGTCCCTTGTGGCATATATGGGAAACAAGTGAGTCTTTGAAGGACCAAAAAAGTTAAACAATGGTAACATACAGTTAACTCACTTTGTTCTTCATTCCAACTTCCTCACCTCCTAGAAATCATGCAGGTAAATTTATTTAAGGTAGGTAGTACAAGTTTATACTTCTCAGATTATTCTTTGAACACTCAGACAACGCTCAAGACAATGTATTGTTCTATCAAGATGTTTAAATTTCTAATAGTTTCTGTAGTTTCTAAATATAACAGCAATAAATACGTAACTGTTGAATGACAAGCTTGTTGCGTTTTCCAATCAAGCATGCTCTGTCAATCCACCTGATATTCCGGGAAATGAAAAACTTTCAAGTAAATCAGTAAGACATAAAGGAGTCAGACATCTTAAGACACATCTCCGCTGTGTGTACAGCACTGTCTGAAGACATCTAAGCTAATTCACCCTCATAACCTTATATTGCTGTCCTCCAAACATCCTCCCGTGGATACAGTATTTTTACTACAGGAAACTGAGTTGGGTGGAAGAAAATTAACACAAATTTTTAAAGCAAGCAGCAGGAAAAGGCTACCCAGTATGCATACTGATACACATGACCTGGCAAAGAGCTTTTATTAGCATCAGGAGAATTGGCTGAATGCCAGAATCCTAAAGCTCCAAAATACGAAATCCAAATGTAACTGCTTTCACAGAACCCTTAAGACTGAAAGATTAAAACAAACAAAAAACTCAACACTACCCAATACCCCCTCCCCCTCCCCAATCCCCTTGAAAATACAACAAAATAATTAGTTATTTGTGTGTCAGTACCTCCTGTTTATGCAAAACAGACTTAAGGAAGCTATTAATGCGATGACAAGCCATAAGAACTAATTAGTCCTTTGGCTAGACAGGACTTAAAGACAGAAGGTGCTGGCCGTAAGTTTGACAATCAAAACAAAACTGAGTTTTCATCAAGCCAGTAAACATGGACGAGTTCTCTACCTATCGGCAAAAGCACTTTACACATTCATCCCCCTCACTCGTGCAAAGCTTATGCGGTCTACACGATATCTAAACTCCCATAAGAGTCAAATCTGATTACTTTTGTTTTCCACTATCCATCTGTTTTTTAAAAAGTGCTTGCCCAATGTGTTAGTTTCTGTATTAGCAAATACCAGTACTTGCAAAAGGCAGATGTTCATATCTGAATATCAATATTTAAATTAATGGCAAGAAGATTCAAACAGAAGCAAAATTAGTGACAGTATATAAGTTGCAGATGACTCTACTAATCACATCTTAAACCAGAGAAGATGATTGTTATATAACTTTGCCTAAAGCAAAATACAGACACTTTTCTCCCTGTATCTTATGCCAAAGATCAGAAAGTTGATAACCAAATAATGGAGGAGAGATCCAGTTGAAAAAAATTATCAGTTAAGTCACTTATAAATAATCAGTTGTTAGAAACAATCATTTCATTCCCAAACATCAAACAGACATTATTAGCCTTCAGTACTACAGAGAGATGCACAGAATCTAAAGACAACTTTGAAAATATGTATTTACATATATAGAAATAGTAAGAGTTCACAAAATAACAAGAACTTAATGTCATCCATAACAATAATCTCAGTACACAAATTAAGCAACAAATGAAACCATAAATATAAATTAAAAAATACAGTGAGCCACATTATGCATTTGATGTTGAGAAATCTATCACTGAAATTGTTCCTGTAACTTGCAATAAGATACAGTGATCTTATAGTAGAACAGTGGGCAAAAGAATTGAAAGATCCACCCTAATCTTTAACCTTATCAACAGAAATATCTTAATAACAAGGAAGTGTTTTGTTTCTATGTTTGACACTAATGCAACTGCTATCAGAGTACTGACTTCAGAATTGGATATATTTCAAGAAGACTGTGGAGAGGGTTTAAATATCAGAAAGAATTAATGTAAAAATGAAGGGAAAATTGCTTAAATTCAAAAAGGAAACAGTAATTCACAGTTTTTTACCTTCCAATATCTTTTTGCCTTTTTTAGAAAGTGAAAACGGGTGTAACCCTCAGGGTAGCATATATGCATGATTTTTTGTCTGGACTGCTCATGGTTTCTTCTTAAAGCCATCTTGTATAAATTAAAAAAAAAATAAAATGCTTGGAATTGAATTGTGTCTCTAGCTTTATGCAAGCAATACAAATTTGCAGCTTGCATAAAAACGGGTCCAGTCCTTAAGTTTAAACAACACAAAACTTTTGCTGTTCTCAGTGGTTCACCACTGTCCAATCACAGAATCACAGAATGGTTTGGGTTGGAAAGGACCTTGAAGATCATCCAGTTCAAACCCACCTGCCACGGGCAGGGACACCTCCAACTAGACCAGGTTGCTCAAAGCCCCATCCAACCTGGCCTTGAACACTGCCTGGGAGGGGGCAGCCACAACTTCTCTGGGCAACCTGTGCCAGTGTCTCACCACCCTCACAGCAAAGAATTTCTTCCTAATATCCACCCTAAATCTATCCTTCCTTTAGTTTGAACCATACATAACCATAATAACCATATGAACCATAGAAATTATGTACAGCTAGAAGTACTCATGCAGAACGAACCACAGCATGAACTAAGAGACCAAAAAGACTCTCCAATTGATGTATCAGAATCACAGAAAAACTTTACACTGAAAGTGTCTTTGGAGGGTAAGCTTTGGAATAAAAGCTCTCGCCCTCCCAAAAAAGAGCTGTCTACAGGAAGTTAAATGAGTTTGCTCAAGGTCTTCTCCAGTCACGTTTTAACTGTCTTCACAGGTTTCCACTCAACCACTTTCACTCCCCCTGCCCCAATATCCCATCAGACTTCCTCCTGCCACAACTTATCACCATTTTCTTCTGTAATTGCCCAGTTGCACTGTCAATGGAGGCATGTTTGAGAGGAGTTCCTAGCCTGCCCCGATGTATTTTTCCCCATCCCTGGTGCAGGACTTTGCATGTGCGTCTGTGAGCTCCAGGAGGCTCCTGCTGGCCTAAACTGCTCCAGCTCGCCACCATCCCTCTGAGCAGCAGATCTGCCCGCCAGTCTATATCAGCCGCTCCCATCAACCTTTTCTTCTAGTCATGAAAACAACTCACTAAGAGTTTCATCTGTCACATACCTATAATCAAATAAAACATACTTTATAGAGAGCTACAGCTGCAAGTCAAGGATACAAAGTGTATTTTCTTGACATTAAAGCAAGTATATTTTCAACTGACTTGTGCTCTAACAAGTATTGTGTTTAACTGCTACAGCCATGAAGCCGTCTTCTCAAAACTCAGTATCAATTCTACTTCGACATTGTTTCCAAGAAGACTAAGACTCTGCAGGCATACATAGTTCTGCAGACTGGTGAGCAATTTTAACCAATTTCATGGAAAGTTAAAATTCGTGCAGTATGCATGAAGCAGCTTTGTTGAAAGAAAAATATTTAAGTACTTCAAAAGTAAGTGTACCATGCTATTCAGAAACAGTATTTACAGCTGGTTACTCTCATTTCTTGGAGATTTAAAGACCTGTCTATAAATTACTTTAGGCCATCTAAACTCATTGTTCTTATTCTTGTACAGTAAAACCACAGGTAATTGTGACTATCAAGAACTTCAGGAAGACTGATACATATTTGGCTCTTGCTGATTACTACAGTTCAGTGCCAACCTTTCTGAGAACACAGTTTGAAATACTGGTATGGAATCATTAAAAAGCAAGATTTTTTTTTTTCCTTTTCTATTTTACACATTGCCACCATCCACAGTCAAAATATTCTTTCTATTAAACACTTAGGTTACTTGGTCATTTTAACAGGTCATGGTATATAATACAAATCCACAACTGAAGTTCACTTCAAGCAAGAGTAACTATTGAGATATGGAGATATAGGACCTTAGATTTGTTCTGACTCAATATTAAGTGACAGAACCTAGGTACAGAAATAAGTGGAAATATTCTTCACATCACAGACAGCAAAGTAACAACATTCAATATGAAAGTACATATTTGAAGTAGTCATAATTTTGCACTGTAATTACACAGCAGCCATTATTTGAAATATCTCCACTGCATGATGTGCCTGTTCATCTTGCATACCCTCCAAATTCACATTCAGCTGGCATGTTACTATATAATACCAAAAGAAAGCAGTGGAGATCATAACATTTGAAAGTAAAAAGCAAATAGGCTTTACTCGGCCTGTCCATGCTAAGTAAGACAGGGAATCACCACAAAAGTAAACAACATGCTAACTAGCTCAAGTACTACTAATAATCAAGTTCAGTGGTGTGGTCCGCAGGGTTGGCTACCTAGGTCTGTCACTCCCTTTTGAGTTCTATTACGGTACAAATTAATTAAACCAATTCAACTCTGCTTGCCTATATGCACTATAACAAATTTCTAACAACAGTGTTTACAACCACAGAACAATTAGGAGAAACTTCCTTATGTATATTTAGTGGTAAATTCTAGTTTAAACAAATATTAATTCATAAGTCACGCTATAAATTGAGCTATGGGTGCAACTCAAGAAAAAAAGGGGGATTCCTCACCTAATACTACACAGTAAGGTTTGAGATTAGTGTATTTAACACATTTATTTTTATCCTGCAATTTAAGCATTATTTTTTTTAGCAAAGTAGCATTCTGAAAATAAATAAAAGCATATTGCTTAAGTTTTGCAAGTTAACAGGACATTTTGAAAACTGTATGACAAGGCTACATTCTACAAGAATCTATGAGATCCAGAAAGGCCTTTCTCCCTCCCCCCCCCCCCTTTTTTTTTTCATATACACAAGGGAGCCACATTTTACCAACATTCTTTTCACATGTTAAATGTACTCATGAAACAAAAGTTTCACTTTAAGTATACAATTTCGTTAACACCACCTCCCTTCACTTCTAGGTCATCAGTTTAGCTGGAAAAGGTTCAGAAGAAGAAAATCAAGACAGACAACTTTCTTTCCTTATTCAAACACGAAAATGCATACATCCTACCAAATTTAAGCTTTCTGTGTAGCCTAAAAGCAGGTGATTGCAGTAGGCATTGTCACTTAAGCTCCAATGACTACTAAACAAAAACGTGTAATCCATTTTTGAAAAATATAACCCACAGGTTGTGTAGGAATAGAGCAGCAGGGCTTGTCACAGACTTCCCTGAGTAAGTGAAAGGCAAATGACTCCTGCCAATTTTACCCATCCTTCTGTTCTCTAATGCAAGTCTAGATAGCCTGGATAATTTAATAGCTTCTTTGCCTCCGATTATGCTCTGTTTATATACACGAAAATAGAGCATCGTATCTCCATATAGCTCTCTAACCTACTTTGCTTTCCTTGTACTATGCTTTTTCTAAAATATAGCTTAGAAGTGAAGGAACCTTTATATTAATGCATCTGTCAGATTCAGTTTACCAGCAGAAAGTAACTTAGAAGTATTATAAACTGCAAAAAACCCTCAACAAATAAAGTTCATTTAAAAAACAAAGTCCATTTTTTAGAGACAGTTTACTTTGAAATTTAGTTAGACATCACACATCTTTCAGGAAATGACACATTTTGAGGGGGAGGGGATGAAGGAAAGCTACAGGCAGTAAAAATAAAAGTTCTCCATCACTTATGTCTAAGTAAAATAGATTTAGAGAAATACAGTCAAAGATTCTCTCAATCTGAATCCAAGCCTACCAAGTATCTGAAGAAACTACAGAAGACAGAAGCAATGGAGAACCAGCTTATTTGTAATTCGGGTTGAAGATTAAAGGCACACCTGCTTCAGTAAGAAGTTTGGAAGGTAGCTGTATTTCTGAAGAAATGGTAACGTTCCACAAGTCAAAACAAGTACAAAACACAAAGTCCTTGAAACTGCAACAGGTATATAAATTCAAACTCTCCAATATGCATTAAAAGATTATATGGTTGACAGATCACCTGTGTCAAAGATGCAGAGACCTCCAAGCTTGCTCCCTCAGGGTTTAATGGTTTTCATTTGACACATGGACACTTAACACAAGATGGTGAGAACACCAGAAAGCATCTCTATCTCTAGACAAACTCCTTCCATGGCAGATTTCAGTATAAAGTAGCATTGTGGGTGCTGGGTTAACTTATGCTTTCCTCCCTTTTCTGCCTTTGTGCAGTTCATGCCCCTCTTTGAGACCCACCGGTTCTCACTGGCCTCACCAACACAGCAGCTCTGTTCTGCCCTTTTGTTTAGGGCGAAGCAGAGAGCACCAAGGGGGGAATTCAGGGTGCCATCAACTCCCCACCTTTGCACTGTGACAAGGGCAGCTATGCAAGTAAGCACCAGGCCAGCATGGAAGAATAACAAGTCAAAAGCCAGTTTCGGGGAGATGATGGTTTAGAATCACGATACTGCACCCATACGGGTGGAGCATTAGTTTAGTCATTTGTGCAGAAGGGGTAACAAGCCCGTAAACACTGCAGAACTAACACTGAAGACTAGGTCACAATCCATTACCAGAAAAAAACCCACAACCAACTCCAAACAAAAACCACTACCACAAAAAAAAAAAAAGAAAAAGAATCCCTGGGGAGGCCTGCTCTGATGCATGTGATTTATTCTACAGGTCCAGTCTGCCTGAGCCCAGCCTCAGCTCAGCACCGAACAGTGCTGGGATGACTTTGTGCAGAGCTGTTTGAATGTGTTTACAACACATCCCTCATATTCCACAGCACCACCAATCCCAATGTTTGGTGCATGCTATGATATCTTAACTGCAGAATAAGCAGGTATTGTCACTAAGTGTAAGAAAACTTGACGCATTTCCAGAATTTTTTAACCACCAGCCCAGGAAAGTAATGGCTTCTAGTTAAAAGAAGATTTTTTTAAAAACATATGCCCATTTTCAAAGCTCAAAAGAATTGCTTAGTCCTTCTCCACAATTTACCAAATCTGTACAGATAGTACATGAAAAGATATTACCATTCTGGTAACGATACAGGGAAGAAGAAAAAAAGATGCCTTTGTGATTTAAAAACTGATGGCTTGTTCATTCACTCCTCTGTTAAATTACTGAAAATTTTCTAAGCCCATAATGCTTAATTTAAGTTTCAAATGACCAGCTGAGATTAGAGATTTGTTCAGCTACCAAAGCATGCTCATCATCTCAGACCGAGGTAAAGAACAGCATTGCTCCCACCAGTTCTCTGCAAAGAGGGGAAACATACATATCAAATCTGAGTGGGCCATGTGCACACAGCACAAGAGACATGCTGATATATGTAACAATTTCTTTTTGGCAGTTCAAACGTTTCTAAACAGGAATGCAATAGCCCAGAAAAAATAAAACTTCTATCCCCCAAAAACCCAGGACTGGCTTAGCTACAATTTAGAAAGAAATGCAAGAAAACACAGGCCTGATTCTGTCAGTAAGACAAGAAAGATCACATGCATTAAAAGATAAAATATTGCATATTCTGAATGTTCGCAGGATTTCTCTCCTTTAATAAGAACACTTCAATATAACCACTTAACTTTTGGTAAGGTCTACAGTATGAATGAGCATTACATTATTTTTCCATGATGTTTTCAGTAAAATAATGACTTCATTATATTTTATAATATATGAAGAAGCCTTAAAAATGGCCTTAAGTCTTTACTGTTTATTTCCCCCACACATGTATCAGAAATACCAAGTCTAGTCTTCACTGGTTCTAAAGGATGCCTGTGAAAATTTCAGGGTATGGCTGCTCATGTGTCTCCACAACTGATGAAAAGCAGCTGTGTTGTATCCAAAACCCCTCCTTTATCAGCACCATTATATACTAAGTTATAGATATTAATTCTTTGAACCATGCAAAAAATATAGCTCTCCCCCTAAAAACAGTTGAGATTTCATTTGTTTGATCCTGAGTCATCACTAGGCCCACAGAGTCTTAATGTTTCAAAGCTGAAGGCCTTTATTTTTCCACACAAAAGGCAAGAATTAAAAACCACCCACTTGAAAAATCCTCTTTATCCATGATAAAAATGGCCATAACACTATTAAAGCAAGATCAGTAGTAACATTTTCCATCAATCCCGACCAAAGAATTTTAACAATTCCTACAAAGGAACAGAGGTCAGTATAGATATACAGCCTGCCTTTATCGCTTCCCTACCACACTCAGATCTCCATGATGCTGGTCAAAATTAGGGCAACACAGATGTACCTGTCCCAGAGAAGTGTTCTAGCTAAGAAAAAAAATCCATTTTATAGACAAAAATTGGCTAACTGAAGTCTGAAGAACAAGCAAAACCACAGCACAAGCAATAGACAGAAAAGTATGTTTAGCTTCCTGATTTAGTAGCAGATTAACACAAACTAGAAATGGTGGGACGGGAGATGTGAAGGTTGTTATGAATACCTGCCACCTGTTACCAGCACGAGATTTTGCCACAAATTCACTACTACAGCTCTTTCCCTAAAACTGAAAAAAATTTCATGCTATCTCTTCAAGTACTTTCTTCTTAGCAGAAACATTTATACCAAATTAGACTTGTAATTGGTAGTTATATTTCTCCAAACCAGCAAAATGGGATTATTTTTTTTCAAAAAAAAAAAAAAAGTAAGTTTAATACATATCCTGTAAGTATTGCTATCACTTGTTAAACAAATAACACTTCCTATATTTAAGAAGTGAAGAAAATTGTTTGAAGTTTCACAGAAAAAAAAAAAGACTGCAGATGTATCATTACTTACAAAGCAGCTATCACAAATGCTACTTTCTTTTCTTTTTTTGTGGTCATTCATTCTGTTTCACAAAGAGGTTTAAAATTACTACATCTCAAATGAAAGCCTATAAAAACACACTGAAAGACGACATGCTTAAAAAGAGTCTTCTTGGTTTCACAAGCTTTTCTTGTTTCTCTTTTATAAAGAGCTGAGAAATTAAAATTAGCATTTGAAAGTATTCAGAAGATTGTTAAAAGTTCTCATTTAGATGTCAGATTCCACAGGTGCGATTTCTCATTAAGTACAGTGAAACCTTCTTGAAATCAACCTTGCTAGGCAACCTCTGTTCTTAACATTATAAAGCAAAACAGTAAGATTCTGCTTTCCCTATAACTGAAGGTCATCTTAGACAAATAATCAACTAAAAGATAGAGCCTAAGATAAGGACGGAAAGAACATACTGTATATTTGCTCTCTTGTCTTACATATTGAGGGTATCAAGGTTCCGTAACTTGTGGTTAAGACAAGAACCTTAATTCGTACCATTTCATTGTGTAGTCAACTCTTCTGCCATTATTACACTCATAATTCATGTTAGAGGTCTTTTAGTTTAAATTTTAAAAAGTATTAATAAAAAGAGCACATAAAATGTACTGCTGGGAACACTTGAGCATGGGGACTAAGTGACAGGATTTCTTTTTGCAATAAAGCTAGTAATTCTTGAAATAGAAAATAAAATTATGGTGACAAAGCATTTTGCTTCTCAAACTAAACTGCCTGCAAGATAAATACTATTACAGCAGAATTTTTTTTCCACAGAATTATTAAAACTGCATTTTAAATTGACTTGTAACAATGTAAGTTTTAACAAAACATCTAGTTTTATACCAATTCCAGTTTCCAGTGGATAAAAACTCTTTGTTTACTGCTAATTCATAGAAGTGAATATATTATCAGTCAATTTGAAGGCTAGTATCTATACAAAACAGAATCCCTCAAGTAGTACTTTGAATTGAACCAGATAAAGTGAAGATGAAGTTTTTTACCTGATAAATTTGGCAGGTGTGTGCTGCATCCTTCAAGATCTTACTGCACAAATGGCAAATTATATCAATTTCTAACTCTCCCCCAATTAAAGAAAAAATAGAAACCCAAGTTTCTAATAAGCACTCAATCTTCAAAATTATTATAGGAACACTTTTAATATGAAGGGCAGTACCACTAAACAATAAAAAAAAATCAGAAAATATTAGATTAAATACACATATTAAACCTAGACTAATTTGGAATCTCACTATCTAAAGCCAACACATGCCTCAAGTCTCCCTGCATTCAAAGCTTCTCCTGCTTCATTTAATTTTCCTTATAAACACACAGCAAGATGTTAATTCTAAGTGTTTAGTATTTTGTATTTCAACATAAACAGCTTCATCCTTTCAGTTTCTGTAAAATAAATTCACCCATAATAATATAATGACAGCTTCAGGAGATGAGAAAAATGCATTGAAAGTGGCATTAACACCCATTCCAGGTAGCAGTTTCTGAAATATTTACAAAGCTTTTCAACTTACAGGCACCTAAGAACCATGATTAGAAAGAGGAGACACTAAAACCAAAAGAAGTTATATTTTGCACTGCAATACAGATTCTTGTCATCTGTGCAAAGTAAGAACACGAATTAGTTTAGAACATCCTGTTCTGAATTATTTTGCATAGTTTTTCAAGTCAATACTTGTCTATGGAGAAATCTTTGTGAAAGCCATAGTAATATCAGCAATAGAACATTTAAATTTGGCAGAGGGAAAAGTAAAATTACTAATCTACTGGGCAACTTTTTGGAAAGTTTACCTGCACTGTTTATCAGTGTTAATCCTTAAGCATCAACTAGAGGAGACAACCTTTTTACTTTACAGTCCGAGTTAGTTAATACTGAACAACACTTACACCCCAGGTGTCTCCCAAATAAAGACCATCAGTTGCACAAAAGTACACTAGGCAGTATCTATTTATTTTGTTTTGTTGCTAGTTTTGGTTTGTTAAAACACAGTCATGACCCAATTTAGTTCCTTGAATAACTCTAGCCACATTTGTATTATCACATAAATGGTGGCTCTTAAAAAAAAAAATAGATCTTTTTTGTGACATTAGACCAAAATTCTGCAGAAAAATTACATTCTATATCCTGTACCATTATTAAAAGTTGAAGAAGTTATTTATTACCATGCTAGACCTAAACATAATTAATACTTGATGCATTGTATTTACCATTCTGTAATCCCATCCATAGTTGCTTATGATCTTTTTTTTGCATCTCATTGATGACTTGACTTTTGTGCTTTAAAGCATCTGCTTCTTTTATACAAGCCATAAAATGAGCTTCAATCACATCCTTAGAATGGCAGTGTAGAAGATCCTTTTCTGGAAAATTCTACAAAGAGAAAAAACAGATCAAGAGAAATAAAGGCATCACACACCTTAGAAGATGAAGAATAAATGATAATTTTAATCAGGTTTATATATTTATACAAAAGAAGCACACTGGAATCTTGTACCTATGGAAGAAGGTAACAACCATTCTTACTCTGATGACAAGAAAGGTTTTATAGTGAAAAACATTTCAGGAAAAATAAAAGTCAAACAACTTTTTGTATAATCAGAAACTACTCTGAATCACCCAACCTCAACCTGATACATCCATCAGTGGGTGTATTTAGGGCCTTACATCCAAAATTCAGGAAATTAAGAGCTTTAACATGTTTTCAAGCAGAAGTTCAGTTCTCTAGTAATGAACAGGAGAAAAGGAAGAGAAGTGACAAATACCCAATTCCCATTGACTCTCAATTGCAGTTTAGCACCCATTTCTCTGCAGGCCTTTAAAGAAATGTTTCCTTTCCCTGTCATCATCCACATATATGAACTATAGCATATATGGGACTTTCAAACATTTTTTCTTAGAGAACTGTAAAGTTGGAATTGACAAAAATTTACCTAACACGTGTACCTATTCCTGGCCCATGTAACTTGATTCTAAACCCCTTTTATTTTGTTATTTGGGCACACTGCATTCAGCATTGCAAGTACACAGTTACTACTTCTCAGGTAACTTTTACCCCTCCCTAAATGACAACTACCTTTCTTAATTCATTATCATAGTAGCAAATCTTGTTCAGGTACAAAAAAAGATTTATTTGGAAATTAACTAATCAGAAGTTCAGCTATACAATCAGGTTTGTTCTTCCTCTATTTTCTCTTTTATTAGCACTTAGTATCACTTGCCATTTTACAATAATACATGCACTCAATATCATAAATTCATTGCCTTTAGCTTTCAAAGGTTTAAAAACCCAGCATGTTTTATTTCCTCTTTATTCAACTTCTTTTCACAATTGTTTATGACCATGCTGAACAGTGCAAACCCCCAGAGCCAAATCGGTGGCACCGTTAGTACTCCCCTTCATAAAAGAGCTTGACACATACTTTTATACTTTAATTCTCATCTGTTACTCCACAAGAGGATCTTTCCTTCTAACCAATTGCAAATTGGCTATTTTAAAAAGCTTTTGTGAGGGACTGTCAAAACCATTTTGGAAATACAAGTACACATGACAGGATATTTTTCAAAGGCTTTCACAACATAGTTAACATGTCAGAGTGGGAGCAATATAATGCTGGAAAAAAACATACCATCCCTCCTCCACAAAAAAACAGGAAAAATAGTCAAGACTGCTTCAAACTATGGGAACTCAAAATATCCAAGAACCAGTAACAGTTGGCAATATGAAAGGGAGCTGGGGATTGCCTTACCTGAAGGAAATTCTGAGGACAAAATGACAGTTCCCTCCTCATTAGATGACTGAAAAGAGCTGGAAATTAAATAATGGGATTTTGTATTGTGATTCCTCTTTTTGACAGCGAACCCAGACTCTGGAAACTGTGGATCAAAAGGATGAGTATCTTCCAAAAATGTGAATATAAAGGGAAGAAAAGACTACTGGTATCTTCTCCATGAAAGCATACATGGTTTGGTATTGAACTCACACTGGAAGAGCTTTTGTTACTTAGGACTGATGTACACAGAACTGACTAGAAACCTAAGGACAGAGATAAAGCTTGTTTCTCATATGAGGGTGGCCAAGTATAAAGACATTAAAGAGGACAGAACAGAAAAGAAAGTTCTCCTAGGGCAGACCTTGCTCCCTTTCTCCACCAGGAAGCCAAGTGCCTCAGCATGATTGGGCGCAAGATGAATGGAACACATTAGTGGGATTGTTACTTGCCAGCTGACATCTGTATAGGCCTGTAAAACACTTTTAGAAGTTTAACTTACTTGCTCAAATAAAAAAAAAAAGTAAAGTCTGGTAACCAAACCAGAAGAAAAGAACAGTCAGAAATAGCATACTTCAAGATCAAAAAAGTTCTTTACATGCAAGAATTCAAAATGAGACACTGGCATCCCTCAAAAAGAGATGAAACACTGGAATGTACTTAATGCCAAGTAATACAGGAACTTAGAAACCGACTTTCACAGTTAAAAGCTGTTTTGTTACAACAACAGTTTTGTTACACATACGTCAAAATACATTGAACTGCAGGGTCTTTTGTTGGACATTCCTGTCTTTCTATAGGTAGACAACTCCCTGCTGACTTTCTTCCAGTGAATTTCAAATTACAGGGAATGGCAATCCCTGGGGACGTGTTCCAGAGAACATGCACAGTGTGGCCTGCAGAACAGCAAGGAGATATTTAAAACTGGTCAAAGCTAGCTAAACTAATGGAAAGAATCTAGCCGGATTGTAGTACAAAGGTATGGCAGGATTAATTTTCCCAGCTTCTAAGGGATAACACTGTGGAAGGCTGGAAAACAATCCTCCTACAATCTCAGTGCTGTCAACTCTTTTCTTTAGAAATAAAACACTGACACATTTCTATACAGTACCATGAATAGAAGCTGAAGAACCTAAACATGAAAGTGATAACTTGGAAAACAACACTGCTGCATCTACAAGAGGCACACACAGTTTCAGCCACATGAGACTGCCAACAGAAAATATGGCATGCCCAGTGATTTATACACCAGGGCACAGAATAATAAGTTTTATACTTTAATATAGAACATGCATGCATTTTTATTTATTTATTTATTAATTCTACTTGCCTTCTTTCTACTCGAGGGAATAGTGATCAAATGTAAATAACTTTATACAGTTTCCTGAAGAAAGAGATAGTTGTAAACAAGGTGGTAGCCACCCTGGCTATACAACTATGAGAGTTCCGGGAAGTTTTATCAGAGACCATCAGCAGCTTTAATTCAAGTACTCTTCTTGGTGATGTCTTATTCCCTCCCATGTTCTGTATCTTTGAAAGAAAAGTCAACCCTTGACTCTGATTTTCTTAGAAAGCACCAGTAGTACTGGTTTTGTTTTACATACCAGTAGATACTTGCAACATAAACTTGGTCATAAAGAAGTAGGTATCATCTGTACAGACAGGAGCACTAAATGACCTCTCACATAAAACTCTTCCAAAACCATTACAGGTAATTTCAACAGTCTGGTTTCATAACTCCATTCCACCCATATTTATCTATCAGTTCTAGCTCACGAAACATCTGTTCATACTGTGACAGTCTGGTCACATGAGGCTACATTTAAGAAAATTAAAAAACACAAGTAACATATGGAGTGGCAGGGGGACCAAACATATGTTGAGTTACCATCAGTGGTTTTTTTTTCAAAACAGAATGGCTTAAAAAAACCTCATTTATACTTCTGGCTTTCACAATGTCTCCCAGCAGTTCCACAATTTATCCATATGATACATGGAAAAGTACTTCCTTTTCATTCCACCTGACCCAATTTTGAGCCAAGAAAACCAAGACAGCGGTTGTTATACAAAACCAGATGCAGTCTCTCCTTCTCTACCTCAGGTCGTGGGTGGAGAGGCAGGCACCAGCAGGTAAGGGCTTCAGCAGAGGGCAAACATTAGCCTTTCCCCTGGCACACCCCATTTCTGCTCCTGCTGCCATTTTCAGAGCAGTTCACCATCTCCTACTCACCACCCAAAATCTGGAGTGTTGGTCACCACGCTGAGAACATGAATAGCACTAAGAATGCCACAGAGTAGCATGAGATGAGATTAACAGGGATAGAGTTACTCTTCTTCCCGTAAAGCCACACCTGGGTAACAAAAGCAACTTCCCAGACGGCTTCTCATGATTCTCAGACAGTACTCTGTTCAAGCTCGTCCTTCTATGACTGTTTATGGCAACTGTATTGCAGCTTTATACTAGAGGTATAAATGCATGTTATTTTATTGCTTCTTTTACTAGAAGTACAAATGAATAAACTGTTTGTTTATTCATTGAAAAATTCATTCATTGTTTATTCATTGTTCATTGTTTATTCAGTGAAACCAGTAAGTGTGTTTATTATGTGGTCTGCATACATAAGGCAGAAGGACAATCTCAAGTTTATGTCACTTTCAAACTTCTGCTGACCAGAAAAAATCTTTTTCGTGCTTTTAACTTTACACAAAGAAAAGTGATGAGGGAAAAAAAAATTTAAAAAACACTCTTTACAGATGTTCAAGATATCTGTTGCTGACTGCATGCTTTGGCAAAAGAAACGAAAAAGCCTTGATAGCAGAAGTTAAACTCTAGAAAAATCTAATACTGTGCAATTAAGCTAAATAAGAATTATATCTCCTATGCACAAATGAAAAGACCAATACAGGCAGAAATCCCACACCTAAGCTATTTAGCTGTAAGAAACTGTAACACATGAAAATGTCATCAATATTTTGACATGCTTTTATATATTTCAGTTATGTTTTTACTTTAAGGATTGAGAGGTTTATTTAAATAAACTTTCAGATTACATCAAGAACAGGAAGAGAGATTAAACAGGTGCTTAATCCAAGGTGTTACATTTTTAAAAACTAAATTACACACAGCTTTTCAAATAATACTGCCTTAGCAGTAAATTATTTCTGCTGATCTTTAATGTACACCTTTGAGACAAACTTAAATTAGCTTTTGGCAAGCAGCAATATAAGGACATTAAAGTCAGTTTACATTACACTACATGAAACTGAAAAGCACTATGGTGCTGCAACTTATCTCTCAAGAAGGCTCTATTTTGGGATGGCAATATCTGTACACTGTCACTGTTAATCTCCCAGAGCTCTCAGAACGTGTAACAATTAAATCACGATTTATGAAACGAAATGCTCTATGTTTTCTTCAAAACACACTGGAAGTTTCTTCATCCCAGCTCTGACATATATCAAGTGTAGCAATTACAATGGTTTCAAAAACATCCTCATCTCAGATTCAGTCAGTCATTTTAAGTTTCAGCATGTGGAAATACATATCATAAGAATGAATGATTTTGGTGGACACTTGCAAAAAGAATCAGACTACTCCTGTTAGCAAGAACTTTTTAAAAACATCTTCAAGAGCAGAATTGTTTGAACAAAAACATTCAACACAAGTACTTCTCAGTATGCTTTTTACTTCATCTCAAATCTCACACACTAAAGTCAAGTCTATTAACCTAGTGCTTCCTCCTGGATCAGTTTTCGTATCACATAGTTTCTTTTACAATGGAGAAAGTAAAGTTTCAAAGTTGAGTAACGTGATTTTTAGTTGTGATTTTGACTTCAAAACATACCTGGGATTACCATGTCAATGCATTTCAATGAAAGAATCCTGTACCAAAGCCAACCCTGTGTAAGTACTCTTCTGAGCGAAGATCAGTAGTGCTACGAAGTCATATCTAATGGTTTTACAATGTGTAATCAAAATAATGTCTCTCCTGTGACTAGGCTGTCACAAGACCAAACTCCTTTCACTCAGTTCTCTAAAGGGGATCCCCATGAAGTACAACAGCATTCCCTGACTTCAAGGGTTTCTACAGTATCCATGCTCATGTGCCTAAAAGAATGAGCCCTCCTCAATCCAAGCCAAGTCCAGCTGACCAAATAAAAAGCATTATATAAAGTTCTTTCCTTATATCCACTCAATTGCACTGACAGTCTCATAACTTATCCTGAAAGACAATCTTTGCTGTTCAGATTATAAATCATTTTTAAAGGAAGGTCATTTGAAAGTACACACAGTCTCATGGAAAACAGCTGTAGAGTTACAGAAAACTTTAGATGATTCCTGAAGAAGAAACATTCTTCCATTCAAGTCACATTATTCACTTATTTATAAAATAATTATGAATCCTTTTCTTAACTTCCAAATTTCACATGATCTCACACTCACTTGTTCTCAACTGAAGGTCTATTTCAATTTTACCTTGAAATGCACTGTGATGCTCCAAGGAAGGGCTGTATTTGATGCATGAAGATCAAACAGCAAACCAATTGGGTAATGCCTAAAAATGAAGGGATATTAAATGAACATAGAAGTTGTGCATTTAATTCTGCACTATCAGTTAACACACCTGCATTTACATGAAAAAAAAGCAACTAGCTGTTTGACTGCCGGTATTAACATTCATCATTGCTTATTCAGAAAAGTTGTACAGGCTGATATAAATGACTGACAGCTTCTGGCAGAATCAAGTCTGGAATTTGCAAGTTTAATATCGAAACCAGTTGTCTCCAAGCTGTGTCCACGAAACACTGCTGGTTTTGTAACAGCATAAGTGGCCTACAGCTGCTCTGTGGAATCCTTCAAAACAGTATTTTTACTTAAAAAGCTTGATAATGGTAGGAATAGCTGGTCTGACAGAAAAGCATACATGCTTTCAGATATTTAAATGGTTTACACCATGTTGACCCTTAACATCTCTTCCCTTTCCTACCTGCCTGCTGTCATTGTGGAGAGTAACTAGTAATGTAAAAAAATGACATAACTGTAAAAGGGCTGAAAGAGAATAGATCAAGTTGAACTCTACACCTTTACTACCAAATCAAGAAGAATGGAAGAGGAGAATTGGAGTTTTGCATTTCAGTGGTATTCTGGACTAAGGGAGTTACATAAAGAAGTTGCTTCCTCTGAATGTTCACTTCTGTCTTATAGCTTTGTCTCCTCTAAATTCATTAGAAGATGCAGCCTCCAGCAACATAAGAAATATATAACACATACACAAAATTTCCACAGGCTCTCTAAAAAGGTCCTTCTACAATTTTCTCACAAGCAGACACTGGTAAGATTTTTGATAAAACTTCTTTTTTTGCATACAGCATACCAAGCTCCATTCTCCTATCTTTCAAATCTGAAGAGCCTTCCTAGCTTTTCATCCTACAAAGAGATAAGCACACACTTAACTGTAATTCCCCTGAATTAAATGGGACGTAGCACAGCACGCAGAGCTAAGCACGTACATAAGTTCTGAAAGTTCCGAGAGCAGTAACTGAGAGCATTGCCCTAAAAGCACCTGTGCCAAGCCAATTTCCTGACCTCCGCAACAGTGCTTTAGCACCCTCTACGGGTGAGTTAACCCCAAGGCTAAAATTAAGTCACTTAACAACAGCAAAATAAATAACAAAACAGTACAACAATTCTTTAACTTACATATTGCATTTGTAAATTCTTAAAAGGAAGAATAGATTAAAATATCAAGAAAGTATCTAGAACTGTGTTTTCCTAACAAAGGGAATAAAAAATATAGACAACACATATCCAGATTTATCCTGATTCACTGCTAATGCTTAAAGTTTTTACCACTAAGACTTTTTATTTCTAACTGCCAATCAGGTCTTGAGTACTTCAGGAATTCAGCAAAAGTTTCATGAAAAAGTGGTTTTCCGGGTGAGCTAAGTAACAAAAAATAGATTTCCTTTGAGAATTAGAGGAACACAATGACCTTCAGTTACTTTCACTTCATACAACAAAATAGCTACAACAACAACAAAAAAGCAAGTCCTTGACCTACCTCTATTTTCTACCCAGTGTAGATTGAAAAATTAAATCCATGTACTTAAGCCTTCTACAGTAAAATCCTTGTGCATTGCACAATTGATGTATGTTTTTATTTTGAAATAGGCCAGCCCTAAATTCACTTTGTTCCATAGCAGAATATGTGAGATTAATGAAGACAATAGTCCATGAGAGAAATCATTTTCTATTCAGAAGCACAGTCTTCCATTTATAGTCAAGTTCACAATAGGAGTGAAGCAATGATGAGATATATGTCCTGCTTCAAATTCCAGTTCTCACACATTGGCATTTAATCTGAATCCAATAGAAGCTTTAAGTAATACCTGTACACAATGCCATGTTTCACTTACTCTTAAGATCTAGCTACAAGCATTTTTTAAGAGTCTGGAAACAACAGCACTCCATATAACAGTACTAATGCTATTCTTTATATTTCCTTCATAGTAAAACTTGGTTTCTTAACCACTATTCAGAATGAAGGGAAGCACACACAGAGAAGCTGAGAAAAGAGGACTTGTCAATCTGTACGTGGAATAAAAAAAATCCAGCATTCCTTCACTTCATTTTTAAGAGTGTTATCTACCTCATGCTATGAGCCAGTATTCCCTCATTTAAAATTTTGCTTCCAGTGGTACTGCTGCAATGCTGTTCTGAACTTCTATTTGAAAAATAAGCATTGCAATTAAAGAAATACACAAGTGGTCTTTTGAATCTACAGTAGCCAGGAGAATGAAAAAAAAAATAAAATTCAAAACCCCAAGATAGCCTTTAAAGATTTGCACTCCCCTCAAAAAAGAGAAAAAAATAGAACAACAGCTAAGGGAAACATCCAGCTGAGAAAGGCATCATTTTGAAAAAATACTACTGGATTGTTGAAACCAAACTGTTCTTTACTACGGTGTGAGCCAATGACAGGCAGATTGTGCAGAACTTTCTCATAGGAAATAATGGGAAAAGTATCAGAGAAAATATCTGAGGCACCACAAATCTTTTTTCACAAGTTGCTAGAACAATGATTGGTTCTGGAAAGTCTTCCATCTGTAAAAGTGCAACAGCACCTTGACTTCCAGCCATCGTCAATTTATTACTGCTTTTATTTTACTGCAGCTGGTTTGAAAGTGCAAGAGATGCCCTGGAAAATACCACATTAACTACTTAAAATCCTTTGGAAAGTGACAGATGGACAGTAAGGAAAATTAATTACCACTATTCTAGCAATTTCTCTCTGAACACAGGAGAGAAAGTGACAGCCAAAATCTGGTCTTCAGGTATTTCTATGAACAAATATCTTGTGGAGGGAAGTTGTGGCTGTATTGGAAAATAGTCTTACCTTTTCCTTTAGTATTCAGTATGAAATATTTCCTTAGATCTTTCAAGCAAACTCTAGCACTTTCACAGTATGTCAGCTATGCCTGATCAAATGCTGCTTTGACCTGTTATCTTTTACTGATTCCTGATTAGGAAGGGTCAAGCATCCATCCAGTCTGCACTCGAGATACACCTATGCAACTACCAGGACTACAATATAATCCACAGAAAAGGGACAGAAAATCTGCTGAAGGCCATGTGCAAATACGTAAAAAGGATGGTAAAAACCTATAGGGCATCATTCCCTAGCATCTGCTGAGAAACCATCCCTGGCATAGCAGAGGCCTTCACTCAGGCAGAGCTTGTGAGAGAAGATGCAGCTCTTCAGGTTTCAAGCTGGCAGGAGAGCTTGAGACCTCTCTTGAGGGCTGAGGCAAGCAGAGGCAGCGTCCTTGCCTAGAGGTGTGTGTTAGTAGAGAAGCTATGTCACCAAGCTAAGGAGCTGCAGGAGGTCAGTGGGCTGCACAGCATCAGGGAAGATAAAGAGATTGATGGCTTCTTCACTGTACTCCCAGTTGCACAGAAAGAGGGTCTGCAGTCATTGGAGTGGCGAATAGAGACTCACAAAATGGGGAAGACTGGAGTCTTGCAACCTCTGGCAAGAGAAGGCAAGCTCCTTCTCCACCTGCAGTTAGGGCCTCAATGGCAGATAAGGGGCTGGAAGCTCTGAGGAAGCATCTGAGCAGTGTGAACAGCACATCCACATTAAGAGGAAGCCGTTATAGCTGTAAGAGACTCTCTCCTACAGGGCATAGGGCCGTCCCTCATCTGTCAATCTCACTTGCTCCCTGCAGAGGTTTGCTGCTTGTAAAGGAGTTGCAGACAGACTGGCAAGGTTTGTCCTGTCGTTGAATTATTAGCCTTGCTGTTCAACCACATGGGCACAAATCCTAAGTGCTGCAAGGGAACCCTCGAGTGTATCAAGAGTAACTACACAGCTCCAGGGGCAAGGTGGCATCTCCCCAGTTTCACCATTGAAGAAGACAGGCTCAAAGAGGCATGAACACTGGTCAGTAACTGCAGGTCAAAACCACTGTGCAGATCATGGGACAAGGACCTGGCTTTTACAATCACGGGACACTCTTTGGGGACAAAGGACTGCTAGGGAGAGACAGAATCCACCTAAGTGGAGCAAATGTATCTTTGCCTTCAGGTTGGTCAGCCTGGCAAGAAGAGCTTTTGACCCTAAACAACAGGGGTGTGAATAGCAATCCACAAACAAGTTGAAGTTAATGGACACAGGCGGAAAGCAAGTGGTGAAAGGTGACAGCTACGAGGGAGATCCCAAAGTGATAAAAGATAGTAGAAGAGTCTACCACACGCATATGTACATAAATGCACACAGCTCAGAAAAGAAGCAGGAGAAACCAGAGCTCCACATGCAGTGACATAACTGTGACAGTGCTGGGCTACCTGAGATATGGTGAGACAGCTTGCACAATTGGAATGCTGTTGTTGATGGATCGATGCAAGCTGCTCAGGAAAGACGGGCAGAGCAAAATGAGGGAAGAGAGTTGTCCTCCATGGCAAGGAGCTGCTTAGATATATGAAACAATGGGACAGACAACAGGTTGGTTAAGAGTTTGTGGTGCAGGGTCAGAGGAAATACTAGTAAGGGCAATATCATGGTGAGTTTGTTGCAGATCATGCAATCCAGGTGAGGAAGCGAAGTCTTCTTTAAACAACTCGGGAAGTTTCTGCACCACAGACCCTGGTTCTTGTTAATTTCTGACATCTGCTGGAAAAGCAACACGGTGGGACACAAGTAGTCGAGATTTCTTGATACAAGCATTGGATGGACCAGAGCTGATCCACAGTTGAATCTGTTACTTAATAACAAGACAAAATAGTTTCGGATATGATAATTGGTGGCAGCTTTGGCTGTAGTGACCATGAAACAGCAGACTTCAAGATCCTGTAGAGACTGATAAAGGACAGTAAGCAGAATACAGACCTTTGACTTCACTTGTTACTTCTTCCTGGTGCCCCTGCACAGTTCAGGCTCAGCTAGCTCAGATGAATAATCCAACAGAACTTTCAGTCCCTCACCTGCAGCCAGAGCACTGAACCTATCCTGTTGTTACAGAACTGCAAGTGGAGAAGAAGCCTTCCTCCTGTTGCCAGAAGTCACAAGCTTCCAGCCCTTCCACATCTTAGGAGACTGTTTTCCAATTCAATCATCACAGACTCTGCCTGCAACTCCTTCAGTGTCACTGTAGGTTTAGGCTTCTGTAGCTGCAGCGTTTCCTCAAAGACTTGATCCACTTCCTTTTGTAGTCTCTGATGCTGCACAGTCTGATGACCTCTTCCTGCAGCTCCTTAACCTGGTCACACAGACCGTCCCCAGCACACAGCTCCTGCAGGCAAGCAGACCATCTTCCCCTGCCCCAGCAACCTTGGCAGGAGGCCCTACACCACTATAACTCCAAACCTGGAAAGCTGCATCCTCCTTCAGGAGCTTGGTCTGAGTGCTGCAGACCATGAAGTTGAAACTACGTCTCAGACTTCTTCCAAAGTCTTACTGGAAAACAGAAGGACTGAAACTGAAGAGAGATACATTATATCCTAACCAGGTATGAAACTGCACAGACTGTAAGCAACACGACCTCACAGTGCGAAGTAAATAATTAGGTTAAGTAATATTACTCAGAAAGTTCTATTTGATTCTGAGTGTGGAAGTTACACTTTAAAAGATTAAGCATTAATGCTCACTATTCTTTCTCTACAAAAAATTACTGCCCCAATCTAATTCACAGTTCTGGTATTTGGGTCTTCCCTGAAATAAGCTTCAGCTATTTAGGGGATTACCGTTCTCCTAAACCAATGGTTTGCATACAGCATATTCCTTAGAAAAGCAATTCCACTGAAAACAGTGGAGCTGTTCCTGGCAGAATATGCTTAGATCTTCTGAAAGATCAGAGCGTTAATTAGCAGATCATAATTACAATATTCATTTTCATTTCAATGTTCAATGAGTTTACTAACTCTTCACTTAATGTTAGAACTATAATTTATATTTTTGCTCTATCCCTATATTCTGTAGTTTAATTTCTTTTTTTTTTCTTAATTCCAGTTTAAACACCATGGTATTTGAAAACTTACAGAAAATACAAATTTATTTTTGGTTGAAGTGAAAAGCCTGTCTTTCCTTTTTTGTTACAACTCAAGTGAAAACTTACAAATTTTCCTCCCCTTATCTACCTAATGTTATGAACACACTGGGACAAACTTGGCACCTTGCTGTTTATTTAGACGGTATCCATGACTTAAGGTCACTATGGCACATGAAGAAATCAATTATTGATAAATTCCAGATAATTTAAATAAATGTCTAAAGGTGGTTTTGCCAGACAGTTCTGAAAAGGTGAAAAGCTAGTTTTTATGCTTTTCTATTTACATATTTTCAAGGTTTACACTAGGTTGGTCTCCAAAAGAAACAAAAGACTAGAAGAGATCTACTGCATTACCAAGTCTAAAGGGACTCCATGACGTGATGCTTGCTAATCACAAGACAATCCAGGTTCAAGAAGCTAAAACAGTCACTGGTAGTTTTCTTCCCTATTATGATACAGGAAATAGAGACATAAAATCTCTTCAGCATTCAAAATTCTAAATACTTTCTGAAGAGCTGATGCTATCTACACAGAGCTAGCAAACACTGCAGCTCTCAAAATGTTTTCTTTAACTCTTCATGGAAGAAATAGAAAGAAATAAAATGTGATGAACAGTATTTATGAAAAAAATAAATGAAAGAATGGCAATCCGATTCCTCAGCTTCTCAGGAAAAAAAAGAAAAGATACTTTTAATATATGACAGAACAAAAATAGAATCAATAGCACTTAGTTCAAAAAAGTTGAACTAACTGAATTCAACAACAGCCTGTGCATCAGTATTAGGTTTTCTGTTTTACAGTGCAAGCACATACCACACCAGTGAGAAGTAAAGGTTATGCACGTTTTTTATCTTTAAGCATATATCCTCGCTGCATTCAGACTTTAGAAATAATACTTATCTGTGTGAGACATCTTTTAAGAAGGTAGAATAAGCTAAACAAAAATTTATTTAGCAATTCCACTGCAAAAAACAGTGAAGCAAAAACCACAGGCATTTCTTATTACAGTAACAAGGACAAAAACAATAGATGCTACAAAACCTCTGCCTTATAAGTATAATACGAACATGCAGAATAATCAAATATATGTTCAACAATAAACATTTTTCTGTTTTTTCCCCAAACATCACGCTTTTCTTATCCTCCTCTTTTGCTATCTTTGAAACCCAACAGAGTGATTAGTTTAGGAAAAGTACTGAAATGGTGCTGAACATGATAACTCTTTACATGATATACTAAGTAAAGGTACGAAGTTAAACAAACTCACCATTTCAGTGGTGTACCTTCATATTCAAACCATATTTCACTAACTTCCTCTTGTCTCATAACTTTCTGAAAGTGTTTCTTCACTTTGTCTGTTACCAATGTCAAATAGCTTATCCTTGGCAAAAGCAACTGAAAGGAGAAAAAATATCATAGAATTATACATAAAACTTACTAAATTAATAAAAATCTATAACAAGTATGCATTTTCATAAACATCACTCAGGCAGTGTTCTTTTTTTCTTCTCTTTAAGATGTTTTTTAGATAGTTTACTTATTAACGGTCAATGAAAGGCTATAAAATCATGGACTCATGAGATGCAAACCAGCAGTATCCAATACACTAACATAAGCAAAAATAGTAAAAAAATAAGTTCTTGATTCTCTCCACATGGCGTGAGGGAGAAGAGTAGAATTTAATTGCTGCTATTCTGTATTTAAGCAGGCCAAAGAACAAAGTTTTTAACTTTTTTCATATGAACAAATAGGAACATGTTCCAAATTCTTATTGAACATAATGAGCAACGATGTATCAGCTATTATTTCACAAGGGAAATTCCTACAAAAGTAAAAAAAAAACAAAAACAAACTAGCTGCTTAAGGGTTTGGTTTCCAAGTGCATTTTTTCAATGGCTGGCAATTTCCATTTTCTTTGTACTGGGTTTGCCAATTCAACATGTTAGTCAAGGATTCTTCCACTGTTTAACCTCTACCCAGCTACTAAAACCAGAAAGAAAGCTGTCAATATTTTATCAGTTGAAACAAGACACCTTCTTACAGCTTGTTTGTATACCATTTTTTTCTCAAGTGTAATGTTACGCACTATTCAGAACAGAATGCCATGTTATTTTTATTTGCACCCCCCCCTTTTTTTTTTTAAAGTCTTGTGCCTAGTAAGAGTGGTTAAACAGACTGCATCAATCAGTGTACTGACTGATAACTGTGTAACACATTTGCTTATGAGAAATCAGTCCGTAACCTTTAATGAACAATGCCTTTCAGTATCCTAATGAGAAAATAACCCCCCTGTAAAATAACATTTAGCTTTGAGCAGACATTTTAAATTAATTGTAAAGTTACTAACTTGTAAAGTTATTTTCATTTCTAATTATTAATAAAATACATGGGGTCTAAGGAATAAAGAGAAATAAAAATATGTTTTGCATATTTAGAGAAACATTTGTTTTCCAGCATTCCTCATAAGCATTGCATCTTCTTAATATTCTAGGTGACCCTGCTCTGGCAGGGGGGTTGGACTAGATGATCTTTCAAGGTCCCTTCCAACCCCTAGGATTCTGTGAATATATTTTCTTTACAGTACATGGATAATGCTAGGCCTTAGGTGAATGCCTATGGTACAGACACCTCAAACTTATATGTAAGGACATGTTTTGCCTGACAGGAAAGTTGGTATCTGCTGCAGCGTTCTTCCAGAATCTCTCCAACAATTAGACAACACTTCAATATTTAAATTAGATAATATTTTGGCTATGATACTGAAATCTATTTATAAATATCAGATTCACAAAGAAGTACGGGTAGTAAATCAAGAGTAAGTTCTTATGAAAGAGAATGGGTTTGCCTTTTAGATAATGCTGCATTAAGTTAATAATCTGCATACATCTGTGAGAGAACTAAACTTAAGGATTATATAAAACTGAAAAAGACCAAGACTCATCACTATCACAGTCATCAAGTCAGTTAATGCTTGATCTTTTATGTATCATTCAGTTTTCTTTTTCCATCTGTTGCTCTTATTACCATCATACTGTTTCTACCTTCTCTCACAGCAGTCTAATTCAGCAAGGTAATTAAATACAGCCTTCAGTTTTAAAAGGTGAACAATCTTAATAAAATCAATGAAGTCATGTATACACTCAAAGAGAATTGTTTGGTACCCCAATGACTTGAATGACAATATAATCTTTTCCTTTATTGTCCTAATTCCACCTATTTACACTGATTGTTCTTGAGACAATATAGTCCAGACCATTCCAAACAAACCCAAATGGTTTTGGTAATAGCTCTGTATTATTTCCATGTGGTATTTGCAGTTAAATTAATGCCGATACATTCTGATATGAGACCCATTTGGATTGTTACAAAAGCCAATTTTCAGCACGCTGCATGTGGCACAGCCATGCTGGAACTGCTAAATATATTAAAGCATTATGGATTGCAACACTGTTTGACATAACCCTTTAAACTGCATAACTAACTTCCTCTGTAAAATATTTTACTTCAGTTTGTAGTATGGAAGAACAACACAGTTTCTATTTCAACACAGTCCGAGATCACAGACAACAACCAAATGGCATTTAACTGAATTTAATAGAACATGTCCAGTGTTTCCAATGGATCTCTTTGAAGTATAACACCCAACAGTTAATAAGGTTAACAGACAGTGCCTGTTGAGATGCTGAGCACTTGCAGCACCTATTTTTTAGTCTTCCCACCTCTTTTACCTTGCCACACTCTTCCCCTTCCATGGGAGACACGATAGGATTCAATTCTATCACTTTTCTAACTTTAACTATCCTAGAGATTTGAAAGTATAGTAAATCTGTTAAGTGAGACCTTTAAGAGCATAGTTTAAAGACATTTTCTTTTTGTTATCCCTTTTAATATCCCTTCTCATTCAGGTGTCTACACTCAACGAAGGCCACCTGTTTACACAAAACATTTTTACTCCAAAATCTTGTCATTTTTAAGTGCTACTGAGTATTTCCAAAAGAAAGGTACTAAAAAATATCTACAAAAACAACCCCTTAATGTATTTAACTAAGTGGGGGTTTGATTAAATGACCTTTAAAAGTCCTTTCCAACTCAAACTATTTATGATATGCTAGGCTCTAGTTAATCTCTGGCAGCAAAATCACATTTTTTTAATAGAAGCCTCTATATGAAAACTGGAATTCTACACAGCAGTTCACCTTCTACACTATTAGACACTCACAAGCTTCTCCAACACTTTAGCCATGTGGCAAGGCACTGGGAGAGGCTCCCCAAGGAAGTGGTCACAGCACCAAGCCTGCCTTAGTTCAGGAAGCATATGGACGATGCTCTCAAGAACATGGTATGTCTCTTGGGGTGCCCTACACAGGGACAGGAGTCGGAGTCGATGATCCTGATGGGTCCCTTCCAACTCAACATAGTTTATGATTCATATTCTAAGGCGCCTTCCTTTTAGGCAAAGCTGTGTTCACCAGACACCTCTCCCACAAACATTTTTGTTACAGACTCCTCAGCCAGTTTGTGATGGCCAATGAGGCTATGCCCGTTCACCCTTTGGTTACCTTACAGCAATACTTCTAGATGCTTGGGATGAATGGCCACGACTCAGCAGTAACAGGGATATCATAATCCAAGTTAAACTCATTCCACTATGCCAGATTTCCTCAATACACTTTGGACAAGTAACCTTGTATCAGCAGACTTTGTGCTAAAGGTTAGAACAATGGTATGAAAATCAAACACATACAACAACGCAAGTAACAACTGCAGACTGAATGTAGGACTGATAAATCACTATGTAATACACTAAAAGACAAACTGTCCATCATAAATTAAAAGACCTATGGTACTGCACAGGCAAATATGCAGACAAGATAGTATCAAAGCTTTTAAAGATTACACTGAGTGAATTATAGGATAGATTAAATAGTTATCAATTTAAACAGTGTATGACAGAAAACACCTAATAGGAAAGTGCACGATGCAACACGTGGGGAATTAAACAGAAGAGAATTCCAGTTTTTATTCAAGGTGTCTGGCACCTGATTCTGCCACGTTGCCCACTGATCAGCGGCAGATGAGTATAACGCTGGCTGCTCACTATGCTGCGTAACAGAGAAACCTGAACGGAAAACCCCACTTTCAGCTAAGCTTTGTGGCTCAGGAAGATTCAAGAGAAGCCTGAAGCAGTCAGTGAGTGAATTGTCAAGACCAAGTAAGGACACCTGAAATGTTACGTGAGGCTTGGTGCCTTTTCCTCCAGCAACAAATTGCGTAAGTTTTCGCTGCACAAAACCAAAAGCTAGCATAAACGCTCCTCAAAGTAGTCAAAATATATGGTTTAAAGCTAAGTACATGTTCACAACCTGTTCGGATCATACATCGCAAAAGTAACGAAGACAAGATAAAAAAAAAGTTCAGTACTAACAACTAAAGAACTACCATCTGAGAACATGAAAAAAACCCATAAAATTGATATTCACATCTGAATTCTTAAGTCAATGGCCATACCCAATGGAATGAATCCTTTGAAAATAAACATGTACTAGTTCTTGATTAAAAAAGTGAGACAACAATAATCAGTTGCTTTTGATATGATTTCTAGCCCTAGATTTGAAAGAAATTGTGAACAACATGCACAAAATTCATATATGCACAGCTGAAACAAAAATAGCTTCACAAAACCAACCTTCAGGGGAAAAAAGCAAACAAGTAAGATCAAGAGTACTCCTCATTAAATTCAGAAAACAAAAATCTCCAAATACATAACGAGGTAGAATTAGTACTACTAGGTTAGAACATGTTACCCCCCAAATTACACAAACTGTAACAACTTCCTTTTGCATATTGTGTATTGTATTTAATCATAATAACCAAGAATGCTTTCCATAGAGGTTAAACGAGATGCAAGAAATTCCTAATGACCATGTTAAATGTTTCATGTAAAAAGAGTTTATCTTCAGCTATCTCTGTGGGTTTTATTGCAGAACAAAATACCATTTTACATGCGAAACGGATTATAAAACAAAAATTCTAGATTTCACAGCAACTGAATTGGTTTAATCACCAATGCATCCAGGATGAAGAAACAAAGCATCCTAACCTGGCACAGCTTCACATTGCTTACTATTATGGACACCTGAACAGAACAACCCTTCTGACACTGAGGAAGCTTAAAGAGCAGCCCAGCAGAGCCTAGCCCCTTGGGCAGTGTCATTCCAAGACTGCCTTCTGCTGTAATTTTTGTTTTTTACACATAATGAATGTCAGCCAATGAGCACTCTGCTTCCTGTACATTTTATTTCTAATGTAGAGTTACACTGGAACTGGATACATCAGGGTTTTTTCATTTCCAGTGTAACTCTGCAGAGACCTACCTGGCCTGACTACAGGAAGAAAGAGGACAACACTTTATCTGAGCCGCTTAGTCTTGATGTCACACCTCTTTCCAAAAAGACAGACAAGCTCATTAGTTCTGTTACCCCTATGCCATGCCATGTGATACATGCATGCATCACTCCTGTGCTGTGCTAATACCTCTGAAAGACAAGGGTCTTCTGCCACACCACCCTCAACAAAATGAAATCCATCACATAGATTCTGGGTTGTTTTTCTAACCCTTCCACCCTCCAGGTCTGTGCCTTCCTCCATCTTCATAAATCAAAATCCTCAAAGCAGAAGCTTTTTTTCCCCTCTTAAGGTAACAATGCTAGTATTTCCTTCCTATGCAGCCTTCCCATTTATGAAAGGCAGTTTGGAATAGAGTTTATATCCATATTAACAAGTACTGAGGTGTGGCAAGAAGCAACGTGTAAAGATGAACAGTTGGTGTCAAGGGCTGGAAACATTCACTACATATACGTTTTTACTTCACTTTTGGGGGTTTTGATGTTTTTTATTTCGATTTAGCTCCAGTTTGATCCCATATACTAAATGCCTGTTAGCAGCTGAAGCACATCATCTGCTTCAGCTTCACGTGAAGATGATTCAGCTTGTGTGCTCCAAGACTGCTGTGTGATGCAAACCTGGGCACTGCAAGTGGAAAGGATGAAGACTTGCTTCAAAAATGCAATCCAGAGCTGAACAAAAACATTAACATAGATACACTCTGAAATCATGAAAAATAAACCATGATTTAAAACTATCATAAATCCTTGGTCATTTCAAGAAGCGAAGCTATGCTATCAGCTCCAACATGGCCTGAAAAAGGAAAAAGCTAAAATTTTAGAATTGTGATCTGTGAATAACCGCAGTCAGTGGAAACAGAGAATTAAGCCTTGAGAATTTCTGTGCGTACTTTAAGCAGAGTAAATAAAAGAAAACCTACCAGCTTAAAACTATCTCCTTGGCTTAGAAAGTTGGCCACACTATGAAGATAAGAGAATTAAGCCTTTTCCATGCTGATGTTAAACAGATCGCAGCTACATGTCTCTCTACTTAAAGTCATACCTTTCATATAACTCTTATACCTACATACATGTTTTAATCATATATAAAAAAATATATATTAAATTTAAAGTCTGAGACGTCTGGATAGCTCAAATGCAGTTGGCAATACATCAGCCACACAAAGTAGGAGTGCTTCCATTTTACCAGCAGTGAAACTGAAGCACAGAAAGATGAGCACTAACATCACCGAACAAAAAGCATTAATGCTTTATCATGTTTCAAAATCCCACTAAAGACACATGTAAATCAGAAATTGAAGACATAAAGGTGCTATTAAACACAGAACTAAAAAAAATATTTCTATCCAGTAATATTTTTAAAAAAGTAGAACGGGATACGACAAGGTTTAAAGACTTCAGACTCATGTAAAACTCAGTACAAGATTTTCCTCCCACGTACTTGTTGCATCTCAAATTTAAGTTTCGCGGAATCAGGTAACACTTCCTATCAATCAAATGTCTATTAGATGCTGAAAGCATGAAAACTGTTGAGCACACTATAAATAAATGCCACATAATTATAGAAGGCCAGTTTACAACTCAAATACTCCCATCACCCTTGTTTTTATCATCAGCTAGCAATCCAGTTCAGGTTCTGTACTGTTAAGACATTACAGCTGCTTTTCCTACATCTGAGCTAGATCTCTCGTGGCTGCTAGCATTAAAAAAAAAAAAAAAGAAAATTAGCAGAAAAAGTCCATGAGCAGAAATACCAGAGCCAGTGTTCATTATGAGTTTGTGTTACATGGGTGACTGATCTTAGTGTTTAAGACCACGCAAAGCTCTGACTGAAGCTATTTCTGTAGTAAGGAAACACACAAGCTCTCTCCCTTCTTCTGGTCCTTATCCAAGAAAACACAAACTCACCATGAGTGTCTGTAGAGTCTGCTCCTTTGACCTAATTACTTACTGACTTATTCACATTTTTTTTAAAGATCTTAGTTACCTGTGATAAGCTTATCTCATTGGTGAAACAAGCTTAAAGTTTTGAACTCAATGTGAACAGAGACAAATCATGCATCATGGTCATATGGTTTACTTTCAAAAGGTACCAGGAATAAGAAAAAAGAGTTTCTGGTTTTTTTCTTTTTTTCACAACACGTAACCACACACGATGAGAATGAAGGGAACAATCATAACTACAGCATTGGATTATCTTCATTATACTCACATAGTAAGGTTCAGCTTCCCTTTCAGTTATCTCATCCTGATACAGAGTGAAACAGGTTGGTATTCGTCCAAACCACACATCTCGAAGTACATCTTTGTCATCTGTCATTCTTCCAATGGGTAGTGAAACACATGTAGATCCACTTGCTTCTCCGCCTAGGACTGTAACCCCGCTCCCCCCAGAAGAGACAGGTCAGCACCATCACAGATCAAACACACCTCGCTAAAGGCTCTCCCGTGCCTACGCTCCTGCCAGCATAATCCGCGCTGTCGCCGAGCTGTTCAGCACATCGGTGTGTACAGAAGGACTGGAGCAGCCCAGGCCCCCGAGTGACACCTTCCCGACTGCACACACCCGGTGCAGGAGGAGTGAAGGAGCCCTTTCCCAGCCCGCATCACGCCTCAGCCGCAGAGCCCAAGGGACCTTTCCCGTTACCGCCCCGCAGCCCCCCCGCAGCTCCCACCGGCCCCGCTCTACCGCGGCGAGCGGCCCCGGCCCCGGGCACCCAGCCCAGCGCCGGAGGGCGGGCAGCGGCGGGGACGACGAAGCGAGCAGGTCCCGCACCGAGGGGATCACCGAGG
>VZRW01005739.1:245980-257101 GCA_013398125.1 Aegotheles bennettii | reverse complement strand
CTGGAACAGGCTCCCCAGGGCAGTGGTCACAGCACCAAGCCTGACTGAGTTCAAGAAGTGTTTGGACGATGCTCTCAGGCACATGGTGTGACTCCTGGGGACCCCTGCAAAGGTACAGGAGTTGGACTTGATGATCCTGGAGGGTCCTTTCCAACTCAACATGTACTATGATTCTATGATTCTATGACATTAGAAACTCCTAGTTCTAAGCCTGCTGCCTATCCTGTGTTTGTGCCACTGCCGTAGCCCCATTAAGGCATCTTGGTCTTAGTAAGGAGGGGGGAAAATAAAATTTTTTAAATTTTCACAATATGTATGAATAGAGATTTCTTATGAACACAAATCAGATCACAAGCTTTCTTTTTTAAGATATTAATAGTGCAAACAGCCATTTGTTCATTCAGATTTTTCACCTGTCTGCATGTTAACTAAGTAATACTTACCCTGTCAAGTATTGTCACTTGTCAAAGAGGAGTGCTAGGTATGCAAAGGCAGTAGGAAGATGACTCCCAGTGATTCCCATCTTTTCTGTTGAGAATACTGAAACAAAGAAAGGTTAATGGCTTTGTCAGTACTATCTCGGTATGTGACAGGATTGGCTCCATCTGTGTTCGATACATAAATTTATCTCTTTATGACCGAGGACCACCTCTAGCTTAGTGCTGAATCATAGCATAGGCAGGAAATAAAACAAAAGTATTAGGAGGATAATATAATAATCCTGTGCTGTTCAGCTACTAGAACAGCCTTTAGGTGGTTTATTTTCAGGCAAGCAGATGTTTCACCCTTAATCTGAATGGAAACCTCCTGTTACTGCTGTTGGGATGTCAGCTTCTGAGACCAGGGCAGTCCAGTCCTCAGTACAAGAAGACACTAAGTGCCTGTGTGTCACCCAGTGCTGAGGAACTCCCAGAACTGAAACTAGTGTTGAATGCTGTTTATTGACAATTAATCTTTTATACCTTCGTAAGAAGACTAGTTGCTGTACAGCTTTATATTAAAATCCCTTCAGTAAGTATTTAATTCCTCTTCTACGTTACACTGCGTAATTTCAAGCATCTTTATTACACACTGTCATCTACACATACTCATTACAACCTAGTCTATCGGCTAACTTATGAAACCTGAAATACTACTGCAATGAAGTATCAAAGTGTGCTAAGTGTGGGGTAGGTATAGCAGGCCAGATTCCCTGCCCATACAAATCACCATGGCTTCAGAAAAGTTATTTTCTATTCTCAGTAAACCTATTGGTGTGTGTATATTACGCCTGACCATAACTGCCTAGACCATGTTTTTTCTTAGCTTTCTGAAAAGGAAATATTTCTTATTTGTAATAAAATATAGGATTTCTCTATTCCAGACAAAATTATTTTTTGTGGTATGACTGGATCATCTTCAGCAGTTCTACCCAGGGAAAGAGTTTTTCTTAGTAATTCCAATTTCACTTTGGTAATTTCATAGTAATAAAGTCTTGACAACTCCAGTTCTGGAGGTCTGATATATCTTTGTTTCTCCTTTAATGAAGTACATAAGAAAGTTTAAATTTACAAAGACTTTTTAGTGAATTTAAAATCAATATTGAATGTGAATTCTTCTGTTTTTCTTTTTTGTTGTATTTGCACAACTGTTTAATGAGCTAGCTGTTAAATCACTCAGATTTCCCAGGAAAAAAAGTAAGCACATGATGCTTATAAAATAGGAGGATGGATGTTAGCATTGATGGGGAAAAAAGTAAAAACCCTAAAGCCTCTCTGATTCCATGGGAAGTGTAATTACCAATGGCCCCTTCAGTGCGCCAGGCAGGGGGTGGGAGTGGGGGAGCAGGAACAATAACTTCCCTTGGCTTACTTGCCGCCCCTACCTTCACTCTAGTTTTTATCACCCAAAACCCCAACAAGTGTGTGTTCCAGATCATTGTCCAGGTCAATGATTAAAATATTACATGACATGGGCCCTAGTGTTGATGCTGGAGGAATGCCACTGGTAACCAGTTTCCAGTTAGACCTTGCACCATTAACCACTACTCTCTGAGCCCAGTCGACCAGCCAGTTTTTCACCGACCTTGCAGCCTATTCATCCAGACCACATCTCCTCAGTTTAGCGACCAGTATACTATGACAACTGTGTTGCTTCCAATAAGCTACATCTGTAACTCTCAACCATGGAGCCAGCTGTTTCATCATAGAAGGCATTCAGGTTGGTCAAGGATGATTTGACCTTGATAAATCTCTGCTGGCTGATTCTAGTCATCCTTCTGTCCTTCATGTGTCTGAAATTAGGAGGACTTTTTCCTTGGTTTTCCCAGGAGCTGACCAGGCTGTACATCTTCCTTTTTGGCTTTTTAAAATATTGATGTAACATTTGGCTTTTACCAGAAACTGGGGAGTTCTCCCAGTTGCCACAGCCTTTCAAAATGATAAAGAAGAGCCTCACAAAGACATCAGCCATCTCAACTTCCATGAATGCATCTCATGTGGTCCCATGCCCAGAATTATTTAAATTTTCCCTAACATTATCCTCCTGTATAGTGAGCAGTACCTCATTCCCCGCAGTTTGCTACCAGGCACAGAGACCTGGCCTTGCCAGTAGAAAAAAAGGAAAAGAGGCATTAAGCACTTTAGCCTTTTCCACATAGTTTGTCATAGTTTGTTTCTAGCCTTCCTGCACTATTTAACAGTGAGCTTACACTTTCCTTTATCTTTCTTTCGGAGCTGCTTACCCTCTTGTTGCTCCTCACATTCCTTGGTGGTTTCAACCCCTTCTGTGTGTGACTTTTCCTAATTTGACTCTTGCACGCCTGGGTGATACTGCTACATTTCCTGGTAGCCTGTCTCTGCTTCCACTTTCTGTGTACTTCCTTTATGTGTTTCAGCTCAGCTAGAAATTCCCTCTTCAGCCAACCTAGCCTCCTGCCATATCTGCCCATCTTCTTGTGCAATCATGATGGACCATTCTTGTGCTTCAAAGATCAGCTCTAATGGGATCCTTTCCTTTCTTGGCTCCTCCAGGATTCCTGCCTACCCGTTCCCTGACCAAGCTGAAGTCCACTCTCTTGAAGCCCAGGTCTTTACTCTGCTATGTACCTTCCTCACTTCCTTTAGCATCTTAAATTCAACCTGTTTCTCCACCTCTGTTTAGGCTTTGATGTCCATACCCTGATGAGCCTGCTTAAAAGCCTTTCTCAATAGATTAGCAAGACAGTTGGGAAAGATGCTTCTGCCTTTCTTTCTCACACGGGTGCCCTCACTCCTCACTAGTCCTAGCTCTGAGAATACGTAAAAGCCAAAGGCCTTGCCTGTGACACCAGCCACACTGACTTTGATCTGCAAGATGCATCCTCTCCTACTGAGCCTTGACAGGTAGGGTCAAAAAGGAACACCACCTTGGCCCCTTCGCTACAGCTTAGAGCGCAGCAGTCATCTTTGATCTGCTCAAGGTCTCTTTGGGCAGCAACACGTGGGGTCAGATGCGTAAGCAGAAATGGATAGTAATAGTGCAAAGACAGTAATAGATAGTAATAGTCCAAAGACCCCATCAGTCCTTCTGTGGTGTCCCACACCGGGGCCCAGGACAAGCAATCAGCTTCCTGACAGCAAGTCTGTCCTGCGGGTGCATGCTCTGGCCCTTCGAGAAAGGAGCCTCAGCCACTGTTACCCATTATTTCATCCTTATTCTGCTGGTTCCAGCCAGGTTAGGATTTTTGTTGGATATCCTGAAATTCCTCATGAACTCCTCTAATTTTAGCTATCCCCCATAACTTTCTATCCCACGTAAATTTTACTGTCCTGCTACATATCATAGCTTATCAATAGATATTTTAAATAAGAACAATGTTATTAGAGATGTTTAAGGAAGTCCATTGCTTGTTTCATCTCACGTTGATTACTTTTACTCTTTCTGTTGGTCTATGACAGCTCTTTTTTCTCTCAACCCATAACTATAGTTTCCTTGACAGCCTGTTGGGAAGGGCATGGTTATAAAGACAGAATAAATTTCAGCTTACTCATTCTCCATCTACTTTTTTGTAGACCAGCTAGCAGATAACTCCCTAATTATTGTTTATTGACAGTAGAAATTCACTGACTCGCATTCTCACAGTCACTCTCTGTGCTTGTGTAAATATTACATCCTTATTCTCTGGGATCACAACTGATTATCATGGGAAAAGCAAATGCTGATAAACAGCACTTAATGCTTCTACTCCCTGGGACTCTCGATAACTGGTTGGCTTCATCAGGCTGTTTCCACACCTCCTCTTTTGGATAACTTTCAATGGGACAGCGCAAGGTCTAGATTCATCTGAGGACAGAGTTGATGGCTGCACAGAGCAGTGCCGCCTGATGGATTTCATAGTCTTCACACAGGCAAATGGGCTTTGTAATATACAGGAGACAGGAAGAAGAAGTGACTGGTAAACACAACTATGAACAGAGAGTTTCAGTTTCCCAGTAATGCTCCCATATTATCTGCAGATATATAGGAACAGTTATGCTTTTAATTATAACTGGTCAGCCAAATATTTAATTGCAGATTCTTTAGCACCTGACTAGGTTACCAAAGACTGGATAGCTCTTGGATTTGTCACAGGACGCTCATATCCCACAGCAGTTTAATCGGCTGTGCTTACACTTCGATCTTCAGCATTTTGGTTTTAGACTGTAAATTGCTGAAGATAGAGACCTCCCTTCCTCATGCTTGTATGTTTCCCAGCTCCTCTGTTAGTCAGTATAAATAATAATAAACAACCAATAATTATGTATTTAATTTCCAGGGCTACTTGGAATCTCTATAAAATAATTAATTTTAAATTTCATGGTACTTTCTGCCTTCATTCTTAAAAACTAGAAGAGAAGGATCATATCCTAATTTAAGCCATGCTGGCTGATGGATCTCTATGAGAATATGATGAAAATACAACAGAATGTCATTGCCGATTTAGTCAAGCTTAAATTAAAAATTATTCTCAAAGGTGAAAGGTTTCCAAATTAATTTCAGCCCATAGAAAAATTAAAATTTAGATCAGGATGCAAAGTAAGAACATGAGATATAGCCTAGCTTTTGGGCAAGCATAATGCTGTAGCAGTACTATGCAGACTAATTAGTAGAAAACTGGAAAGAAAAAGAGAAACCAAGCCATAGAATATTAACCTCTAAACACACACTTCAGCAGAGCTATATCTACTCAGGAAAACATAAGCAGATCTTGATATTAAGCAGTAAATTAACAATTTTCCATTATTTATAATCCTAATGCCTCATGATTATGTTAATTTTGGTGTTTTTTAATTGCATTGATTTATGGTCTTACTTATACCTTGGTCTTATACCTTAAAATTGTGACTGACTACAGGAGAACAGAGCAGCACTGTGCTGCTGATCAATGGCATCCTGCCCTCTTGGGAAGCAGCATCTTCCACCTCCCGTTCAGTTTCTATCAGTCTACCAAACCACTAAGATGAGAAAGAAAAAGAGATTTGCCACAATGTGCAATGGTCTTTCCTCTGAGTATCATCCACAGCATTAGTTTCAGCCAAGACTGTTTTCTCATAGCTATTTTATCTTCCCTGACACAGTTTCAGGAAGGAAAAAACTACCTATTGAAAAACCTCAGATCACAAACAAATGCCATAGTGAACCAATGTTGACATTAAGGGAGCTGGTATGAAAAACATAGCGTACATATAGCGTTTTACAGATTTTAGTGTTCAGCTTGAGACCAGTCACAGAATCTTTATGTAAACTCTTTAAGCAAACTGGCAAGTCAAAAGATTGAAAGCTTTGAAGAAACTATAAGAAAAATGGACAGAGGAAAAAATTGTCTTTCACAGAGGAACAGAAGAACACAACACTTGGATACTAAGAGCAAGACTGAAGTGGGGTATGTGTGTTATCGTGGTTTTGTACTGACACTGCACTTCAATAAAAGGTAATTATCATTAAGAGAAAAGTAACATTGGATTGTCACTAGCAGAATGAGAAAAGTACTTAGCAGCTAACAGAGAAGGAAACCTCTGTAAGAAATGTTTACTGTGGGATAATATTTTTCTATGAACTGACTGGAGAAGGAATGAAAACTACTACTACGGTTTTATTAGCAAGAATAATACGATGTCCAACACTGGGAACTCCTGAACATTTCATAACTGAAATCTGTTTGGCTATCTGCCTGGACTCACAGGCTACACCTAGTTTGGCATTAAAATCAGAGCACTCTCACTGTTAGCATCACAATGGGAGTTTTATGTGGAGGTAGTAACTAATGCAGAAGTAGTTCACTTCTGCATTAAAAAAAATATTGGATAGCTGTGGATAGCACTGTAAAACTCCTTATTATAGTTAAAGATCACATGCTATACATTGGCCACTTTGTGGGACACTTTTAATGGGTAAGCACTGAAGTTATACAATCCCATGAACTACATACTGACTTATTTTGTTTCCTTCCCTTGAGCTGTAGGATTCTAATGCAAAAGCCTCTTTAAAGGCCCAAAAATGGGTTGCAGGGCTCTTCTTGAGTAGCTGACAGGAGATGTGTGGGTAGCAGGGGGGTCTATATGACACCTTCCATATATATGAACATATATGTGACTCAGAGGCTCAGATAAATTTATTTTTACAGCAACAATAAGAATAAGAAATTATTCTAATATTGAATTGAATAACCGAATATGCTAATTTCCCATGACAAATTCTATCCACTCCTATCTGCTGCGGACTAAAAATCTTACTTAGAGTATCAATGGGTTCATCAATAACCGGATTACAAATAAAGCCAAAGCTATCAGAAGAATGAAGGTGAAATCTTGACCCTGATAAGGGTTATATACATTTTTATTTGATTTGATCAATAACTAGCACCTAAGAGATGGACATTGTGTGCTTCCAACAGAGGTACCGGCTCGCAGATGGAGTCAAATGTCAAAGATCCCTAATTGGACCATGATGGCAACAAGACACCTTGAAATGAGATGAAAAGCATCCAATACACAGAGCTAAAGTACTGCCTGAAGTAATCATACTGTGTGTACAAGAAGAATTCAGACCATAACGTTAGGTAAATTCGTCCCCATTCCGAAGTGTCCCTCAGAGCCTGAGGTGCTTTCATCTAATTCAGCTCCAGCACTTGTGTGCTCACCTGTGTGTCCCCCCAGGTGATCCAGCCATATGGCTGCCAGACAGACCAGGGTAAGCCATGGCAACTGGCACACCAATAACGTTGACTAAATGAAGATTACCCATTGAGCCTGACTGATGTTTTGCCCCACCTACCAGGTACATAAGGCAATCCCACAAATTCTTCTTGGCTTCCAAATTTACTTCTTGGTTGAAGCTGAAGTACCTGGATCTTGCTTCCAGATTCCTTAATCCCAGACTCTTTTGATCTCTACTTGCTTTTTTGCCAAAGCCCTTCCCTGTGACATGGACTTGCTGACCTTCATTGGGGCTTGCCCTGCTATTTGTTTTAAGGGTGCCTTGGCTTCTCTGGATTCCTACCTATTGCTTTGACTGCAGTTCTGGCTGGGATGTTCCAAGATAATTTAGTACCTAGGCTTGGCTTCCCCTGGCCATAATAAATTTAGCTGCATTTTCCATTTTTTACTCCAGGCTGTCTTTAACAACCAGGAATGATCACCCACATCCTGCCATGTCTGATAATTTACTGAGGACATGTATTTATGCCCTTTTTTTTCCCAAGGCATGGTGTGGGACTCACTCCTCTTTTCAGGTGTAGTCAGGCAACCTCTAGTCTTGTTGGGCCAGAAGGAAAACATTAGTGATGATATGACTGTGAGGCAGAAGATCCACTTGTAGGTAGGATATTCCTGAATTAAGGCTACTATTTCCATCAGTATTTCTACATAGTACCTTTAACTCTTGGAAAAAAAATGGAAGCCAGTACAGCACTTTGTACAGAGCCTGCTATTACTATGTGTGTTAAACAAGACCCAAATACGCTAACCACAGGGAATCCCAGGGGAGATTTAGGCCAAGCAATACCTGGTTTTTAGCTCCTTGTCAGACTTAAGCAAGAAGCAGGCACCCAACACCCCGTCCTGTGGAGACTGAGGCAGTTCTGGGCATGTGGAAAGGTGAATCCCTAAGTACCTGCGGCTCTTTCAAGACAAACAGGGAGGCAACCCTGGAATTTAGGTGCCCGTAGGGTTAGGTGTCAAATGAATGTGGGATTTCAGGACCATAGTTTGGGCCTTGTGTGTTCTATGTGGGACACAGATAGGATTTTGGTCCCTGCGTATTTTATCACTCTTTTATCACCAGCTCCAAAGTGTGGGAATCCAAACTACTCTTCATATATTCTGAGAGTGAATTACCTGAATCTCAAATGTTTGCTTGCATATACTGTTTCTGAAGGAAATTCCAAACCTCTGCTGTATTGGAAAAGAAGAGAAAATATTTGGTGATAAAGTTGATGATAATCTATTCCTATTTTCCTATAATTTGTTTATGGGCTTTAGACTGTTCTTTCACATATATTGTGCCATATATTGTAACAGTTTTATATCAGAAAAGTGCTTCTGTTTTGAAACAACAAAAAGGGAGGATCAATGATTTGAATAAACAGTGTTATCTCAACTTGTGAGTTATTTAGTTTCTGTAACAGCTTCACAGATTTTGAGTCTGTATTTGTCTGATTATTACTGTAATTTCAAAATTAGCATGTATCTGGGCTTTTCGTAAATCTCACATACAGTGCACAGTCAAGCTAGGTGGATATTGAATATGATAAATCTTAATCTAGATACCAAATCACCTTCTTTTTCACCATGTTGGAATGAAACCAAACAGGAGAAGGATAATTTGTTGCATAATATCTTTCTATGATACGAATTACTATGAACTGTTGCAAAACTGTGTTGGTTCAGATAAAAGCTAGACTGACTTGTTCTGTTGCATGCGTCAGGACTGCTGAGATAAACATGATCATCACTTAAAGTCTCCTAAATGACTGGCTAATTCTAATGAATTTCTATCTTAACTAATGGTCTTAAAAATGCATTTCCAGAAAGAAGAGGTCCAAATCTTCTAAATATGCCTAAGAACAAGTACGGCTACAAGTACTGAGCCTCCACAAATCTGTTTGGATCAAGATCATGTGTTGTTCTCGTACTGCCATATTTAACACCCAGACCTTAATTTTGGGCAAAGTTTGAACAAGTATTATCACCCGAATCCCCTTCATCTACTTTTGTGTATCAGGAGGCTGTGGTATATGTTAGCAATGAAGCACAAATGCTGGATACCTCAAAATTGATGTTGCAGGTTTATTTCTTACACGTGTCACTCCAGAGAGACACTTAACTCTGCACGTTTATAGGTACCCCATGCTGATCCAGATCCTGCCAAGATAATCCAAAAGGATTTGAAAAGATGCATGCCTTGCACCACTACTTATTTTTCTGTTCTGTGATTTAAACTGTGTTTTCTGGCTATACATGTCTATCTTTCATGTGGGATGAAGTAACACAGGTCTGCTGAACATACCCTCAGCTGTCTAGTCTGCCAAGTACTAAGCGTACCTAGTGGGTACAGTGGCAGAGAGAGAAGATACTGGGGCCGCAATGGCCCAGACTCCCTTCTCCTCAGTGCTGTTTAGCCGAAGTGGGGCTCACCAACACCAGTTTATTCATTTTTGCTCCAGCACAACAGACTCCCAATTATAACTGAGACCTAAATGTAAATGTAGTACAAATACTTATTAATATATTAATCTGGCATCTTCATCAGTGATTGTCATAAAATGCCATGGTTATGCCAGTTGTGGATCTCTAGTCCAGGAAATAGGAATAATTTTAGGCTAAAATAAGAGAAGAGGTACAGCTATTTGTATCTTTACAGTGTATAGTCAGTGTCCAAAAATCCTATCCAGGTATAGCAAAGAAAGCCTCCTGTTTTCTTCCTAACCATCCATCAAGGACAGCGTACTATCTTTCATCATCTGGTCTCCTGCCTCTGTCCTTGGAGGTACTTCAAACAAAACAGGACATGGTCCTGGGTAACGTGCTCCTGCTGAACCTGCTTGAGCAGGGGGCTGCACTAGACAACCTCCAGAGGCCCCTTCCCACCTCAAGTGTTCTGTGATTCTGTGATTTTATTATTTCTGTGCCTATATAAATTGCTTTACTAAAACTGACATTTTTTTCTTGATCCCTTATGCATTTCCTGAGGGTACAACTGTCTGCCTTTCCAGTTCTGCCCAATTTTGTCATGACACATACCATACAGTACTCATCACCTATATTAATTTTGGGGAAAATCACTTTCTTCCTAGGTTAATTTCTTTAGTTAATCACTAAACGAGTAAATTATACACAACCCAGGGAAATAACTGAATTTTGCCCCCAAAGAGGTGTACATACTGCTTTGGGTAAAACAGTAGTATCGGTCTTCCCCTGCCTTGATCACATCCTTGTCCTCCTGCCATGAAAACCCCAGCATTAATTTACGTCCACCTCAATTTATGTACTGTTTATCAATCATGACCATTTTTTAATAGTGAATTTAAAGTTTTTTCCAGCACACGGACACTTTTATTATCTCATGTTACCATTTTTAGTAGACAATTGCAACCTCCGTGTCCCATCAGTAGCAAGCAAAATCGGAACAAACAAAACAAGCGAAAAGCTCTTTATCCCAGCCAAAGACGGGTTGGTTGGGTGCAACCTCGGGCAGATAGGATCTTGCAGCGAGGAACAGCGAGTCTCCTAAGGAAAACTGAAGACCTCGGGGTCATTTAAGAGAAGATTCCCAAAAGCCCCGAGGGACGCCTGGGACCACCATGTCCTGGCAGGGGCTGGTCACGACGGGACCCGAGGTGATGCTCCCTGCTGCCAGCCGTGTGGGGGTGCGTGCGGCAGCCTGAGCCTGCCCGCCGGAACGCACCCCCGCGAACCCGCTCGCTCGGCCCGGCCCGGCCCGGCCCGGCGGGACAAAGGACGGGCAGGACGGTGCGAGCCGATTTATTCCCAGGGAGAGGGAGAAGCAGCCAACTCATTAATGTCGCGGGCACCGGGACAAAAAGCAGCGCTGCAGGGTTTGGGGCGCGCTGGCTCCCCCGGAGCCCCCTCGGGTCCCCGGGAGGTCGGGGGCGCTGGCGGGGCC
>VZRW01005739.1:194565-245316 GCA_013398125.1 Aegotheles bennettii | reverse complement strand
GGGGGGAGCCGCGGTGCCCGGGGCCGGCGGGCAGGGCAGGGCTGGCGGCCGGGGATGTTTGTGGGGCGGAGGAGCGAAGCGGGTGTCCCGCCGCTGGCTCCACGTCCAGCGCTCGCCCCGGCCTCCTGGCAGAGCGGCGCCCGAGCGGTGTTGACAAACAGCAGCGCCCGTGTGAATAAGTAACAGTCACCCTGTGCCCCAAGCAGGGGGAGGCTTCCTGGCCCAAACCAGCCTCCCAAAGCGTGGCTGGCGTGTGCGAGGAGCTTTTGCTCTTCTGTAGCAGTGGGCTTTGCGCCGTGCTTACTTTTTCTGGACGAAGGAAAGGAGGGAGAGAAGAGAGAAGGGCTTGGCGCTGCTTTTCTACGCTGCTCGCCATAGCTGTTACTGCCCAGCGTGGTTCGTAGGCTACCGTGAGTAAAGAGCATCTCATGCACTCTGGGTTGTAACTTCTTGAGGACAACAGGCATTCCCCGGAGGCTGCTCCCAGCCTGCGGCCACAGCGTGGGGAAGCTCAGGTAGACCGTGGGGTGTTGAGCAGTAAAGCCTTCCGACGTGAAGGTAATTCACAGCAGGGCATGGGGAACCTGGGGGTACTTCAGGAATCGGATTGGTTAATACTGCTCAGGTTTGAAAAGCAACACCCGGGCAATGAGAAGATGTCAGTCAGTGCTACCTGGATTTTTATTATTTTTTTTTTAAGTAAAAAGTTGTAAGTTGGTATTTCAGGTGTTTGCTTCAGACTGAGAAATCTGGAAGTTGCAGAAGCTGGTTCTGTGTGTTTATATGTGTGTGTATATATATATGCATGCATATATATGTATTTGTTGAACAGAAAATGCTAATACTTGCCCAAAAATAGACATCATGTAGATGTGTGGACTTGACTAAAGATGTTTGTATTTGGTATTGAAATGTGTTATTGAAAACTTTAAACACCAACATCTTTTATAAAAGAAAAAAAAAGATGTTATGTTTTACACATTTATAGGGAAAAGAAAATGAAATCTGCTTTTCAGAACTATTGAACCAGGAAATGATGTCTTTTGCGATGCTGCTCAGTGGCTAAGCTCAGGGTGATGCTACAGGTGACCTCAACCAGGAACTGACCCCTCTTCTGCCTTCCACAAGCCAGATAAAACAGGAGAGGATCATAGTCTAGCTCAGGTTGGAAAGGAGCCCCAGGTGTGGTCTGCAACCCTGATTGCTCAGAACCGTGTCCAGTTGAGTTCTGAACTCTTCCAAGAACAGAGAGTGCACAACTCTGGGCAGGCTGCATCACTGCCCCTGCGTGAAGAAGTTTCTCCTGGTACAAGGTTGAAACATTTCTCCTTTAAATTTATGGTCTCTTCGACTCCTGCCACACACTACTGGAGAACCTCTTGGCTCTTCTTGGTGATCCTGGCATGCATATTGGCAGGCAGATGCTGGGTCCTGTCCAAGAGCACATCTTCCATGGGCCGAACCAACTTCTCTCAGAGCAAGTGCTCCAACTCCTGAGTGTCTTGGGGCCCTATGCTCAACTTAGCCCANGGGGGGCAGAACTGAAGAGAGCATCTAGATGTGGTCAAATGAATGGCAAGAAAAGGGGGATAAGTTCTTTAATCTAGATGAGAGATCATTTTTTCTTCCAAGTACCTGTGCAGTGCCAAACCAAAAGCGAAGTGATGTATGGGATTTGGGGTTCAGTTCTTACACCTGAAAAAAATGGAGGATGTTTTTGTTGCATAAATTTATTATCAGGTTCTGTGCCTAACATACAAATGAAGTCTAATAATTGCAAGGCTTCTGAAATTACAGGTTTGTAACTCCTGTTACAAAATACTGGGGTTTTTACTTTTTTATCAGAGCACAACCCTTGTACTATTGATAACAGGTTGGGCTTGTGTTTCATATGGAAATACACATGGATGTCACCATCACTGACTGCAGTCAGTCATCTTCAGAGAGTACAAACTTATTTTGTTTGTGCAGCTTTATACCACCCTTGTTTTTTTTAAAAAATGAAATAAACAAAGCCTTTCATACACAGCTAAAAATGCCCAATGCATTTTTTTAATATGTTGAAGGTTATGGTAGGATTTCTCAAAATACACTGTTTGAAGTATTTTATTTTTATTACATGGATGGTAGGCTGTAATTCAGGGTTGCAAGAAGGGAGTATAGGCCAAATACAAGCATACTTTTAGCGGTGATGATTTTGAAAATTTGAGATGCCTAATAAATGGCTGTGGCTTTTGCTATGAGAGACATTGTTTGGCACAGAACTAGCATGACAGCTGACAGTTTGAAGACACCTATTTTATATGATGCTCCAAGTTTTACAAATTATCTGATGAACCCTTTTGCTATTCTTATGTTATTTTTTTCAGGTAGCCAATACTTTTCCTTGCTGTTAGTTACTTATCTTGTAGAGCAGTACCCAATATGGCATAAAAAAATCTTGCCATGAGAAACAAACAAGCAGCCCAACTCCTTTAGACTTGAGGCTATGAGTGTGCGTTCTCCTGCCTTGATGAAGTTTGTGTTCTGTTGCCTCTGTTATCAGTGTTTCTTGAAACTGAGGAAGAAATAAGCAGCAAAAATGTCCTCATTTTTCATGGTGATTACATTGACACAGTTTGGGCAAGAATCTAGCTACTGCCATTTATGTGTTAGCCAGCTCATAACTGGACTGAAGTAACTTGTCTGGTCTTGACCATCAAATACCAAAAGCTCCCGATTCACATAGTCACAATCACACCCCAAAGATACACAATTTTCTTTGCCCTCCTGTGGTCAGGGCAAAGAAACTTCCTGCTTTGAAGTTCAAATCCAAGTCATCATCTTCATTTTTGAAGTCGCCCTTGGGTGGAGATCATTCCATGTCCAAGACATGACAATGTTGTAGGCACAGGACTGCCAAGGGATCAAGTGAAAAATGGTTTCTTAATATGGTGCAGTTTCATACAGCATGGTGACAACTATCATTCTTTTTCATTCTTCTCCTTCACCGCACCTTCTTCTGTGTAGAGGGTCCAGTTTGTAGCTGTTACTTCCGGGAAAGAGACTCCACAAGTGTTTGCTGGAAAAAGAGACCAGAGGAGTTCATCTGGCTTCTCTGATTTAACCCCAGACACCCATGAATAGAGGCAGAGTGAAACAGCGTTAGGCTACGTCCAGGGAAAGTTAGACTGTGGAGTAATTACACCTTATCTTGGAGAGGAACACACACGTTCAGGAGATACGTTGGATGTGAAGAAATGTGTTGCAAGTGGGGAAGACAGTGGTGAGACCAAGATCTGATATGTCTTCCTTACTTTCATATTCTTTGAGTCACTCTTCTTTGACTTACATGTTAGAAGAGGTGAAGGAACCCTGCTTCGCAGCCTGCATGTAACATCACATTTTACAGAAAGATGAAAAAATGTTTCACCCTATGGAAAACAGAGCTTATAATAACATGGAACATTAGTATCTTGATTGATCAACAAAAACAAAATGTAGAAAATTGTCATATATTCAGCTGTGTTAAATAGTAAAATATAAACCCTCAACTCAATGTCCTCTAGGTGTGTAACTTTACATTTGTGCATCATCTGGTTGAAAGAAAAAAAAAGGAATCGTTCACCTGTGTTCTTTGCAAGATTGAATGTGAGTGTCTACAAGTGTTCCTGGTTGCACTTGCTTTATGGGAGGTGGAAATGGAAAAGGGTAATTACATTTGCAGTGTAATTCTTGGTACTCTGTAATGTAAGCATGATGCCTTAGGAGTAAAGATTTATTAGTTTATTTTTGTTTTATAGAGGAAATAAGTTCTTTAAAACTATCATGATCAAGTAATTAAATGCAGAAAATTTTTTGCTCAAATTTTGTCTATGCTGTGACCTAATGTGGAAGTCAATGCTTATTAAAAAATACGTTTCTGAAACAATACTAAGATAAGTAGGACGGCATGCTCAAACATTCACTTCCTTTGTTTGCATTCTTAAGAGGTAAAAAATACTGTCCTGTGAAAACCTACAAAATTACATCTGTGCCATGAGAACAGTAGTCTGTTTCTCCTGCATGAGTTCAACATCGGCTTGCTGTTTCTGTCTTGCTGATTTTGCAGGTTTGATGGCTGTGAAAACACTAGTACGAAGAGCACTCTCCTTTTCATTTTGTCCTTTTAAAAATCAAGTGACTGTCTAAAAAAATTTGAAAGAGTGAGTCTGCTGGTGCCTTCCTGATCAGCCTGCTTAGATGTCAATGGAAGGGTAGATCCTGTCAGAAAAGAGTGGGATCTCATTCCCGACTTCTGTGGTGCAGAAGAATGACTGACTTCCTTTATTCATGTTTTTTCCCTTAAATTGGAAAAAAAAATCTTAAAAAATAAAGTGAGTCCATGGAATCATGCCATTCACAGTCAAGGAATTTTTCCTTATTTTTTGAGTGCTTCTACCTTTGTTGCCTGTTGGTTGTGGAGGGATGGTGTACCCTTCTGTATTCAGGTAAATCTGATTCATAGTAGTACTGAGTGGCACTGAGGTGGTAGGAGTTCTGTACTGAATAGTTAAGTGTCCATTAAAACAAGGACTGTTGTGAAAAAGCAGGTTCTAGCCTACTCAGACTAGGTGCCAGTCCTGACATCAGTGTGTCAGATCCACTCTGTGAAATGATGACAAATAAAAATATAAAGGTGTTTTGAGAAATTAGTATAAAACACTGTTGTGGAAACCACCCAGGGAGTTGCAGGCACAAGAAGTTCATATTGAATACAGTTGGTACTTAACAATGTGTGGAGTGCTAAAACCAGTATTAAATATTGAATGCATGCAAATTCAGCGAGTACCATTGGTCTAAAAGTACAAACAGCAGTTTTCTCTTTCTACTCTTTGTTAACACTGTTACATCTTTTCCTTTGCTCCTTGTCATGTTCCCTTGTTCCTACAGCTCTCTTTCCCTCCTCTGGAGATTTGCATCAAACAGTTCAGTCTTCATTCTTTGGTGGGTTCCTGCTTGCTTGGAGCAAACAGAAGAGTGGTGCTTTATTGTACCTGTGATGGCCCCAGGGCATAGGCAGGGCATCATTTGTAGGTAGAAATGAATGTCGGTTATTGAAACGGTAAATATAAGTAGTTAGACTTACTTCATGGACAAGTACAAAATGGGCTCCATATCCTCTAATTTCAGATACCTGTATTTGAACTAGTTATTCCCTTTATAATCAAGGAGGGGAAATAAGCATGTCTGGTGTGCAATTCAGCTCACCCTGAGGTGAGTGTCTAAAACAGGCTAAATGAATTGCATCTTAGAAGTGCCGGTTTTTCCTCCTTGACTTTAAAAGCTGCCTGAAGGTGACGCCTCCAACATCTGAATTTTGGCAGCTGAATTCCATCCATGTTACCTGATAAGAGGCAGTCCACAGGCTGGTACTTCCATGCAGGAGATGCTACAGTGCAAAGTTAAACAGTCACGAGCTTCTAAACTATGTTCTGATTTTTCATGTGCAACTTTAAGGCACCTTCTTTGTTCACAAGCGATCTGCTTTTAAAGACTCACTTTCTGCAGAATTTCTCTTATTACTTAGTTGATTGTGGTTAAGAGTTTTCAAGGAACTGGGGTTGATCCCTATTTCTGCTGTCTTTCCTAGGGAAAGCTGGGCAAGTCATGGGAAAGTCATGGAAAACAAACCTTTCACAGATGATATGGAGAGAGAACAGGGGAAGCAGGAGAAAGCGGAAAGGAAACTACTTGGCCTAGGGTCTGATTTGCAGAATTTTAGCCAAAATGACAATGCTTAGGGAAGTTAAAGGCTGCTGGAACCAGAATTGTATAATGGGAAAGATGGGGAACTGTTAACACTAGGCAGTTCTTCCTTTAGCAGCCTGCATTTTAAAATAGAATAAGAACATGAGGAGTTGTTCAGTAGTCAGTTTCCTGTGCAAGGGAAACTTCACCTTTCAAAACAGACAGAAGAAAAGTCATCAATGGTTTGCATGCCTGTAATGTATCTGATAATAGTTTATCTTTGTATATACTATTCTTCTATTAGTCACTTCTTACACCTAGCAAACTTTCTGCTGTACAGTTTTCCTTCTCACGCATGTTTGTTCATGCAACCACATACTGTGAGCTAACACTCATCAAATATTTCACCATTCAGTGCTCCTTGAAGACAAGAGGGGAAAGATAGGCAAAGACTGATCAATATAAGGGATTAATTGTCTCCTTTGGTACCCTCTACAAAAAACCCCAGTATTTATTTAAAGAAAAAAATTATCATCTTGTACATATCCTTCATTCCCAACTGTGCAAAAGTACTGTAATTTTTCATCAGCCTCACTTTGGAACTGTACTTGGAAATTCTGAAATTAAAATGAAATAATAATAGTGGGATAAAGTAGTACTTTTGGCTATGTGAATCCTTTATTCATCTAGAGTTTATGGTTACAAAGCCAGCCAAACTAAGTTTTAAATGTATGTCCTGAACTATGAAAATTTGTAAAGTGGACAAGTTTGTTGAATTCCCCAAATCCTATGTTTCAGGTACAGCCTGACACCAGAAGCACAGCTGCTGTTTTGACAAAAAAAATCTGGTTTTCCTCTTTAAGTATACCTTATGTTCATTACAGCACTCCTACCGTTAGAGTCACTTCATAATAAGAACTGTAGGCAGACAGAGGGGCCACTGTGTATCTTTAACCAACTTTTTAATAGTTGCTATTTCATCTTTGTGGGCTACGATTGTACTGTCTCATGAGTATTTTGGACTGTTGTTGGTGCTGCAGCTGCTGTGCTCTTACTGGGGCGAGGCTGTAGGTTGTGAATGCAGTCTTATGCCATTCAAATCAGTGAGGATCAGTGCCCAAGCTGGCAGAGCTCGATCAGTTTCTAAACAGCTGAGCAGAGGAAGTTTAAGTTGCATGGCCTGGTGGTAACCACCATTTTCCATTTGTCCCTTCTTCTGTTGCCAGGAGCAGGTGCCACAACACAGTCTCTCAGGGCTCATGTAGAGTCACAGATGACTTCTAATTAATGCTAAGAAAGTAGGAGAGGACCTCTAATATCTGTGGCCTTGTGAGGAGAGACTGCTTTTTAGGAAGCGAGGAAGTTGCATGTTTTTTCCTGTGAGGAAACTAGCAGAATGCTCTCCTCATTATACCATAGATACAAAATAGTTTGATTTAAGTTGGAAGAAACCTCTGGACCTCATTTTGGCCAACTCTCCAGAGCCAACTGCAATGTCAGATCCCACCCCAAAGTTAGGCTTGGTTGCCAGGTCTTTGTCTAGTCAAGTGTTGAATATCTGCAGGGACAGACACTCCACAACTTATCTCTGAAGACTGAAAATTTGTCCTCAGGTCTAATCAGAATTTCTCATGCTGCAACTTGTATCCCTCTTTACTTTGTCGGTCCCTGTGCACCTGTGAGGAGAGGCTGGCTCCTGTTAGTAGTCAGCTTCTGCTCTTCCAGGTGTTCCTTGTACCTCATAGCCCAGCACATAAGCATCTTGGTGGCATTTCTCTGCACTCACTCCATTTTGGACACTTTTCTGGTACTGGAGATGTACAGCTAGCCTTCATTGTCACAAGAGCACACTGCTGGTGGTGTCTGATGGTAGAATAATGTGAAAACTGAGGGCTAGCAGAGACTTTGCACTGAGAAGTACAAGGTAATTGCAAGTGTCATTGTGAACCTGTTGATTTTTTTGGGGAGTGTCTATAGTTTCTAATTCTTTGACTCCTGGAAGGTTTTACTGATCTGTTTGTTTTGGTTTACATAGTTTTTGTTCCTTGAAACTACCAGTTGGGATTTCACAGTGGACACTCCACAAGAGACAGGGAAGTGCTCTGTGATTAGCAGAGCTGACACATTTTCCTACCCTTGGCTGGGAATCCTGTGCCATTTATGAATCATTTAGCGAGTAACCAGTAATTCTTGTGACAGAACGTATATTTAGAATTTTGGGACAGTATAAGCATATTTGGCATAAAACCAAACTATATGATTACTAGTAAGAGTCTATAACAATATAGTGCCATCTCTGCCTTCAAGGAGAGTGATTTGATGATTCACCCATGATTACCAATTTGCAGATACAGTACAAATAATTCCTACTTCATGGTGTAGAAAGGACACCTGTAGATACATGCTGAAACTTACCTGTTGTCCCCTGTTGAAGCATCTTTGTCACCTCCCTTATCTATGTGCAAAAACTGAAGCAGTAGGGGAGAAAATAGGAATGGAAATTAAAGGATCTCTACCTTACGCTCTTTCTATTTGAAGAAAATTTATGTATTTGGGAAAGAGGAAAAAATTGCTGAGTTTTTCTAAACATGTTTGACAGTAACACTGTAGATCATTTGGTGGAACTGCTGAAATGGCAGCCCTTGTATCACCCTTGGCGTTAGCCCTGTGTTCTTGCCTGTGCAGACTAGGTCACAGGAAGAGGTATAGATTTATGCATGTTCAATCTTCCTGGGTTAGAAGTTGTCTAGCAGCAAGGTACCTTCTGTGTGGAAGCAACATAGTTGGGCTAGTAAAGCTAGCATAGACACGGATAGCGTAGAGCATCACATCCTGTAGAGGGGCAGATTGATTGACTGGGCTGATTGATTGGGGTTTTACAGCACTGAGAATAAGCTCACATACTCAGCCTGAAAGGACAAACATGCAGATTCAGCACCTAGATAACATAGTGACGTGGCTTGCAAACTAGAACTGCTTTTTACCTGGCTGATTTAAACTTGGACATGTTGAACAGACATGTCCGCCTCTCACCCCACTGTGTAGACGTATTCTGAGTTAACCTCATGGGATTCTTCTGATTTGAGGCTGGATTCCTTAACTTATTCAGTGGGAGGCAACTTTGTCTTCAGTTTAGGCAATAAGAAATCTTTTTCTCACACCTTTTGTCTGTGTTGTTAGTTTTCTGAGTAATCTCTCCCAGGCTGCAGTGACCTGGGTTGTGTGTTTATCAAATGTCTAGAATAATGGAGTCTGATTTTGACTGTGGCTTCTGTATGCAAATAGCAAATAACAGCACAAAAGACCAAAAAACAGTTGGCACCTTTCAAAAGCTCGGAATGAATACATATCATTTACAATTTCAGAGCGGAACTCCTCAGGCTTTATAGTCCTTGTGTAATTTAAAGGGTGTATATGAGATGAAAAATTAAAAAAGAGGCTGAAAGCTGTATAAACATTCTGCAGGGGTGCATTTTAAATACAATATATGTGACAGTCCTGCAAGTGGTAAGTCTATTCACATGAATTTGGTTGCCTGGATCCTGACAAATAGCTCGATACCCATTTCTTTCACATCTGATGGAAATTGAGCGTAGCCAGGTCTTCAGGGAGGCTCTTATCTCCTGCATTTGGGATGAAACCTGCTGATGTTTTCAGGAAAATCCTCATCTTTAAAGTTCTAACAAATCTGAATTATGGAGGTTTCTGTCCTCTCTTTTGATAGAGTAGAAATCCAAAGGCAACCAGTTGTACTACTGTTCTTGTGAGTTTTGTCTTGCTTTTGCTGGTTTAGGCCGTGTATCTGTGGCTTGGAGTGGCTGGTAATTGAACTAACCAGTTTTTTGTAAAATCTAGATGGTACTTTCCTTGTTTGGGACAAATGGAGATCTTTACTATATACAGCCTTAGAGGCAAGGAAGAACTAATAGTTTTAACGCAGGCTTTTTAGTATTTTCTGTGAGGGAGATTTCATGTTTTCACTACAATTCCCTACAAAAGTTAAAAAAAAAAAGGCTAGAGTTATGACAGTACTCTCTCCTGGCTAGTTACAGTTAATATAATGAATGAAAATAATCTGAAGCTTAAATGCAGCTTTTCCTCTCCAGATATCCGACTTCACATCTTGACTTTTAAGAAGTATCTGTTAGCACAAGCATACTATAGTTGGATCAAAGCATAGTTTAGAAAATGTGTAACTTTTATAAACTTAAGTTCAAAACAAATAAGTGTCTTATCTGGAACAACTTTTATGTGTGTGCCAGTGTGCTAAGAATGTCTTAGAAATAAAAAAAAAAGTGGAAAATTAACACACACTTCGTAATATAACTTTTTGACAGAAGTGAATCTAGTCAGATGACAAACTCTAGTCTTTTTTGTTATGTGAAAATTACCTTTTTCCCTGCAGATACTAAATACGATGTGATAGCAAGACTTATAATTTGCAAACATGTGCAAAAAGTTGCTTCTGTTATAAATGTTTACTAGTGCGTGAAACTGTGTGGTAATTTAGACCTGAGTATTATTACTAATGCTCTGCATCCCAAACGAACCTTGTTTAAATGGGATATCCCTCTTTCCTTCCCACTTTAGAGTACAGTACTCGGAAGCTGTGCGTGAGCCCGTCAGGAGCTGGCAGGCTGCTGGGGCTGGAAGAATGTCCCACTGGCTGCTAAACCAGTGGGGCAGCATCGGAGGGAATAATAATAGTTCAGGGCTTACATGGAGGTATTCAAGTGATGATTACACGTTACAGAGATGCTCGCTGTGTCTGCTGAGGAAGTATTAAACAGGAAGTAGCTGGCAAAAATTTGACAACTTTGAATTCTCAAATTCTCTGTCTAATTGAGCTCTAGCAAGTTGTGATATTGAACACAACAGTATTTTTGAAGACATGGTAGAGTCACCTGATTCAATCAGATTTTTGTGATGGGTACTCGTGTTTTACTATTCTGGCAAGTTTCTTTTAAAGTTATGAAATACAATTAGACCCTGTATTTTGTTACTGTTGGAATGGTAACTAAATAATTTCTCACTGTTGGCTGCCTGTTTTCTTTGTCTAGTTTGTCATCATAGATTTATTTAACAGTTGTTTTCTTTGGAATTGTGGGTGTTTGGTTTGTTTATTTGTGTGATTTTACTAAGTATTATCAGGGTGATTCCTTAATAGCACTACAGTTGTAACTGACTGACTTGCCATACTCTACAGTTTTGTTTTGTTTGGTTTTAAAAGAAAAAGAAACCTCTGTATACCTGTTTGGACATGTCTAATCTCTTCTAAAGCAGATCAGAGTTATTTGCCAACCTTTGGCATATTTCCTTGGTGCAATTCTGTTAAACAATGTTTTTGCCCCCCATGCTGATTTCTGCAGAAGTAGTGCTTTTCCTGCATCCACCTTAAATCAAGTCCTTTATGCTCTGAAGACTCCACATTTTGATAATTCATTTATTTGTGGTTCATAAGATCTATCAAAACCCAGAAATTCTCTGTTCCCACTGTTCTTTATTACGGCCCAAGGAATTCCGTCTCTTCTAATGATGGATTGGATATGCTTTTCCAGTTGAAGTTGAACCCTCCGGTCATTACCCTGGGACAGCTGCCAAAACAATGAGCTATTATCATGTATTCATTTCTTCCCACAGTGGGAGGTATCAGTTCTGACTTTGTTCCACTGAACGTAAGAGTTGCTAGAGTTTAACATTTATATCCTGGTTGTGCCTCTCTGTAACTAGAACAGATGGATTTCTATCTCATCAGTAATACTGCTCATTTTTTATAAACATGCAATTCCTTCAGTTCTTCTGGCCATAGTATTCCTCAGGCTGTCCACCATCTGCTCTGTTTCTCTCATAATTCTGAAATATGTTTTTGACTGCTTCCAGAGGACTCAACACTTTACATAAGCCTATATTGCAGCATAGGTGTGTACTGTAGATTTATTGAATATAAATGAATAATACATAAATTAATTTTATATACAACATGTAATACTTGTTTTTATTCTAACATATACATTTAGGTTTATTGACTTCATTTTCTTACAAGCAGGATGTCTATCACACTTGAAGATAATTATAAATAAATTTTGCTGCTGATGACAAATTAGGTCTCCATGTCATCTAATGAATCAGGTGTCACCAGCCACGTGCTGGCAGTAGCAGGCCATGGTATGTGTGAAATACATGTGCCTACTTTTTTTCCTTTCAAAAGCAATCAGGGTATGATTCTCCAGGGGTGGATTTTGTTGTTTCATGATGGGATATTCCATGTAGTGGTTGAGTCATTTCTACCTTTGAGAAGAGTTTTAAACCTTCTTCCAAGTATCATCTTACTCAGTTTGTGGGAAGAACACGTGTGGTTGCCTTTACCTCTCCAGGCATGTTTTCTGTATTTCTGAGGCAGTACAACATCCAGCTCTCCTTGTTAACTCGCTGTGGGCATATTCATCTCTCTCAGTAAATTGTAGTATTGTTGGTAGAGTTAGTGTATCACTTTGTTTTAAAAAACACCTTACTTTATATGATGGTCTGGATGACACTCATAAAAGTAAAAAATTCCCACACTGAATTACTTCTTAATACTAAACTTTCTTTTACAATGTAAAGAGTGTCAGGATAAACAGCTGTGAAATAAAAGATGTTGACTGTTATGAAATTAAATGCTATCCAGGTGGATACTGAAATGTGGATATGCTTGATTTAGCATTTCTTATATCTTCCCTGGGTTGCCATTGCTTGCCTCTCCTTTTCTTGTCGTTTTAGCCTGTTAACACTGAAACTTTGGAGTCTTTTAATCATTATATTTTCTAAACTTTAGGGCCAGGTTTTTACTGGAGATATTAGAAATTGGTCTAAAAGAAACAGTCACCGTGAGCAGCTCCTCAGAAAGAGGGTTTGGCCCTTTTAGGGCCCCAAAGAACCTTTTATTTCTCCGCCCATGTATTCTATAATGACTGGTTTGATTTTGAGCAATAGTTCTCATACGTGTTCAGGTGTATATATGTGTGTGGTTAGTTCTCATTCGTGTTCAGGTGTGGATATGTGTGTGGTTACTCTGCTCAAATGTAAGGACTTTCCAATCTAGCCATATCCGTTGGTATCCACAGATCTGCTGCTGCTGCTTTTGCTCCATATCAGAGGACTAGAGAGCTGAACGTCTTCATGCGTTTCAATCTCTCCTCAGCCTTAGTGCAAGCTTCTTGTTTTTGGGGAGATTTTAACTTCAGTTTTCAATAGTTTTTATAAGCCTGGGTCCATTGGTCTAGATCCCTCATCATAGATTTCACAGAGATGAAGGATGCATGAGCAAACAAGGCAGTGATGAGAGGCATCTGGAGTAGCAAGCACCTCCCAAAACTAGAAGCATGAATATTTTCCATTGGTGTTCATGAAGCTTCTCATGTTGGTGACCTGCTTCCAAAGTGCCTGGGTAAGGAACAGGTGCTGCAGTACTGTACTGCCAGTGCCTTCTACGTCTCTCCCAAGGCTGAATCACAGGCAAATGACAATAAAGAAACAATTTGGACACTCCCTATGGCATCTTGTTATCTCATCCTTGTTAACCACTGTGGCATTCAGTACCAGTGCAGACACAACCCAGGGTGCCAGGTTATATTTGACAGAAAACCCAGGATATGTCAGGGGATCTAAGCAGCAGGTAATACTGACTAATGCTCCAGGACTTGAAATTGCATTCCTGATGGCATTCAGTTCACGTGATGTCCCTGGTGCCAAAGGGGTATCACTGTGGAGGAAGGGTGTTGCCTTTATCTATGACTCCTTGCCATTTGCAGGAATATAGGGAGGTGTGATGAATGAAAACGTTCTCTGTCTGCCAATGTGAGTGGGTCCTGGAAAGATGATTTCTGGGACAGTCTAGGGGTGCAGAGCGCTTGTGGTGGACAGGGTGGTCCAATGAGAGACCCTTCAGGCCACATTAAAGAATGTGTTACTTAGGTTTCCTGAAGATACATTGTCCGTAAGCACCTTCTGCAACCACTCTGTCTACAGATAGGGCAACCTGAGCTTGGATGCTTGTGAGGAAACTGAAATTTTGGGCACGCTCTGATGTTGTATTTATGACGTTGAAGCAAAGAACATTAAGCTACATAAGAATAACATCAAATGCGTAGGTACTGCTACAGAAAGCTCATCAGGTCTGACTGTTTGTAATGGGTTGACCAACCAGTCCTTCAGTTACTGCCGCCGCCAGTGGGATGGAGGAGAGAACTGGAAAAACAAAACCAAGACAATCTCAAGATAAAGATAACAAGGAAAGGAGAGGAAAAAAACACACAAGTGATGCACAATCACTCATCAGCTCTGACTGGCAGACTAATGCCCAGCCAGTCTCTGAGTAACGGCTAGTTTGGAAAGATGCCTCAGCACACATGCCCATGGTTTTTATTGCTGCGCATGACGTTACATGTTACGGAATACCCCTTTGGTCAGTTTGGGTCAGCTGTTCCCTCCCAGCCTACTTGCTGGGAGGACAACGTGAGAAATGGATAAAGCCTAGGCACTGTGCAAGCACTGTTCAGCAATAGCTGAAGCACTGATGAGTTAGCAATGCTGGTTTTGGTTCCAAATCTAAACCTCAGTACCATACAGGATGCTATGAAGAAAATTAACTCCATACCAGCCAGACCCAGTACACATTCTTAGGTGCTTATCCATAGTTAGTGATTTGTTGTTCACTGAAGTATTTATTATATCTGTTTGTGGATTGTCTTACTAAGGCATGATTTGACTGAAAGGTTGGTGGAAGAACCATGATGATTAGGTGTGTGATGAGTTTTATGCACATACATACTCTAGAAGACTGAGAAAGATAAGATAGCTGTGACTTGAAGATCAGAAAGGTCTGTACGAAATAACCCAAGTTACCAAAGAAAAGGTGAAAATATATCAATCTCTTCTTTATAAATATGATAAACAATATTGTTTTATATATGTTAAAAACCCACCCAGAATCTTTAATGAAAGAATCACCAAATTATTCAAGGAAATTTAAGGCTGATTTTTTTAAAAAAGGAAGAATAAATGGCATTGCGTTTTGACAGCTCTTGAAATTAGTTGCCTTGGGTGCACATGAGGTCAAATGCTTCAGTTTAGTTTTAGAAAAGTCCTGGATAATTTTTACAAATTACAACATTTGTAGTTAGTAAGTAAGAAAAAATAGATCCTAGACTTCCGAGCTTAATAAGATTGCCTAGGGAAGATAGGAAAGACTTTTTTTGCCCAATATTTACTCTCTTCCATAATTAGGAAAAAAATTTCCCAACTTTATTTACAAAATAAATTAAATATGGTCTTTTTAATGCTTTAGTGAAAGGCAGATTTGCACATCTAATGTTATTTCACTCTAACTTTTTCTTGTGCAATTTTTCCATGTAGACTTTATTATTATTTTTTTTGCAAGGCTTGTTTTGTTGAACTTATCTGGTTGTGTCTGTTAATCCATGAATTTGAACACAAATCCATGTCCAAACTGAACATATTTTACCATAATGTGATATTCCCTGCTGTCCTGCATCATTACTTAGCTAGTAATGAAGTGCTATCATTGATACGTCTGTTATCCTGGAGGTTAATAGAAATGCCATCAGATTTGGGTGACTGTCACTATTGTCCTGTGATCTTGATTTGAAAGACCACAGAGGTACATATGTTGTGTATATCTTGGATAACTTCCAGGAGCATCCTATCAGTTGGCTTTGATGTTCACACCTGCTGCTACCTGGTTTTGATGCCTCCTGTGACAAGTCTTCCCTGTCAGATGTTGGGTCTTGGTTGTGATGAATCTGGTGAAGCAGCTGCTGTTCTGAAACTGTTATGATAATTGCAGATGTTTCAGCATAATTGTGTCTCCTCCCTTCCCACTTATTGGGCATACTCACTTTTTGGGACAGGACCTACCACAGTGAGACTCTGAAGATTCTCAGCATAATTGCAGTACAAGTAATACTAGATTTTACTTCTTATGCCCTCTTTTTTGTGTTTAATATGCTTTAGCTGTTGATTGCATATTATTGCTTAATATTTGGGTTTGAGTTTTTACATGGCGCCTACATAGCACGTATGCAACAGAAATTAACAAACTGCAAAAGCTTGAATCAGTACAGACAACTTTTAAATGTTTATACAAATTTATTTTTCCTAAAACTACTTTTCAGTTCCTCCAAGAGTAAGAAACACATGGTTTAAAAAATGGCTTGAGGAGACCTTCTTCTATTAATTGTTAAAGAAGTCCTTACCCTCCTTTCTTTTTCCTTTCTTAAAGTGCCTTTCTCATCTCTTATATTTTCAGAAGTGTTTTACTTCTTCCACTCTGATTTCTGTATGTCTCATATGCCTGGAACAGTCTCATTATTTTCATCTGCTCAATAATCTTTTGTCTCCCTCAGTCCCTTTACAAATGTGCTTATTTTGGTTAGCTTTCCACCCTTCCTTTTATGCTGCTCCACTGTCCTTTAATCTAGCCCAAATTACAATTTAATAATGAAGGTGAGGGTTAAGGAAGAAAGGTGGTTCTAGTTTCAAAAGCTAGCTGTAAAACAAAACCCTTCAGTCATCTTGCATCTTCTGTTATTGCGGTGTATGGTCCAGTCTGCTCAGTCTTTTCAGGGTGCTGATTTGTTTTCTTGTACTTGTGTACAGAGTGAGGCGCAGAAATACCGCTGTATACAGCTTACAAAAACAAAGAGGAGCTGAAGCTTTTCTTTAATGGAAACTCTGTTCCTTTTTACTAGGAACGAGCAGAGCCTTTTAACAGAAGTAATTTTCTAAGTGTCTGCCAAGGTTTCTATAGCAAAACTACTTTTCGAGTAGTTTTGAGTATTTGCTTAGTAGAGCTAAGGAGAGCTAATGACTAAGGACATAGAACTAAGCTAAAATCAGCACAGAGTGTAACAGAATTGGTTTGTTTTGCCTCTTCCTATGTTTACCTGCTAGTTGAGTGCTTCTGTCTTGTCTTCTGCACCACTGACACTACCGGCTTTTATTAATTTGTGTTATGTCAATTAACACAGACAGGTGTTTGGCTGTACTCGCTATACCTTGGCTGTACCTTTTATTTTAGAAAGCTGACGTTGCTTTTTAACATATTTTGTGACTTCTGATCAAACATCAATACTGAGAGGATAAAAAGGGATTTGGGGTAATACTTAAATTATACAGACTTATGCGGTAGGACAGTAAACTTCTAATGAACAAGCTGGCTTGATAGTGAGATGGGTGTGTAAAATTAAAGTTGTTAATTCTAGATTTTTGTGCTGAGATTTGTAAAGCTTGATTAGTGTTTATTGCATCCATTTTCATTAGTCTTGTGACACATCTTTAAGGAGGAGACTATTAGGCGTGCTTGTGTAAGTTATTTTGTACAACTGGACTTACCCCAGAGACCATTGCCTGGGAATGATAAGGTCTTGCTTACAGGTCCAGCCACTGTTGTTCTGAAGTTCCTAAAAATGTTAGTGCATGTGTTAATTAGTAAGACTTGAGTTACTAAAATGATCTTCAACTAGCTTTAATTATTGAAACCAAGACCTCAGTGTCCTCTTGTTTCTGTAGCTCCTGTTTTTTCCTATTAATTATTAGAAACATTAATAGAAAATGATATGTTTCATTTACATTTTTATGTGATAGATTTGTAATTAACAGACTTACAGGCCTGGCTACCATGTTGCCTTCTGATGGAGACATAGTTCAGATCAAGTCTTTTAGTGAGGTCATTTCTTTATGATGCTTCAGCAAAATCACACGATTTTATTTTTACTTCAAGTATTTAGCAATTATTTGTCATCCGTGGTTGCCTCTTTCTGATCCTTGGGGCTGCTTTGAGGTAAGTATTATCTCATATGAAGACAAAAAACTACAGTTCTGCATTATGGGTAATGAATATCTCTTGACAGAGATTTCAAAGATACAGATATCTTTGTAGGAAGAAACTTTACAGCCCTAAATGTCTGCCAGATTAGCTTATTTTCAAATGTGCATTTACTATACACAGCAGCCTCAAGCGGACTTTCAGGATGCTTGAAGGTCTGAGTTTGGAGACTGAGTCCAAAGGTTTTGAAATTGTCACTTGTTTCACTGTGTAATACAATAAGAACACAACCGCTTTCTGTCTTTTCCCTTGCATAACCAATTCTAGTAACAGAGCGTTGATTACTTTAGTTGCTTACTCTTGCTCTTTTTTTGGAGATTACTTAGGATTTTGAAAAGGAATCTAGGCTCCTTTAATCAGGAGAAAGTTTTGTAAGGAAGGAGAGATTTGTGTTATAATTTGAAAAGTCATTGAGAGAAAATACTTTGCAGTTTAAAACCCAGTACCAAAAATGTTTTGCTCCCAAATCCTGAGGATTTATTTGTGGGAGATTCTAATTTATTTGTCCCTTGTGAAGGAGTTGCCCCATCTGGGTCACAAATGACAAGATAAATGTCATTTAAACCTTGTTAAACTGGTTCTAGCCCTTAGAGGGTTGAAAGTAGGCAAATGCAGAAATTAAAGTAGAAGGTTTTAGCAGGTAACTACAGAGTTGATGGCAGATGACTCTGTAGTAAGCTATTGTAAATAGGACATCCTACATGACTTAATTCAGTCTTTGAACTAGCTCCAGAATGACTTGTATTTCATGTGTCAAGTCCAAGACTCATAATACATTTGTACCAAATGATGCTTTAGGATAAAGTTTAATGTGTGAACCTTTTTAAAATTAAAATGTGATTGAAGTTGTAGTGGAATTATTTTGTGTGATTTGAGATGTTTACTTAATTACTTCTTGTAGTCAACTGTCAATTAGATGTCTTGAGTAAGACCCAGATTCAAACTGAGCTACCTAACCTACTGAGATAGTAGGATGGTATAAACTCCTTTGGCTCCAAAGGAACTATATAGTTTGTCACTTAGTGCCGCACCAAAATAATTAATTTCTTGATGACAAAGAACTGAAGCATGACACTTACTGAGACATGAAAATTACTTCCTTTAGCAAACAGCATGGAGGTTACTCCTGCGAGGTACAGAACAGGTCAGGTAGATGTGCTAAGAATAAGTGATGCTGTAGCTGCAGGCTAGTAGGCGCAAGTTCACTCCCTCAAGTTTCTCTTCTTAATTCAGCTTCAAACACAACCATAGTAATCTTATAATTTTATAGGTGACATCTTTAATCAGAGGTAAGGAGGGCTATATCTAAATTTGCTTGTCATGTGAGGAGGGAGTTTTCATGAATAGTAGACTTGACCCAATCAGAAGAGTAGGTGTGGCTGAAAGTTAACACTCATGGTGGACAGATCAAACTTGTTTTCAGTCAGAAGTGTGTGTGCATTTAGATTAGCCACCTCAGCTCTGGCCATCTGTTTGTTAAATCTAAAAGACAAGGTAAATGTATTTCTTTTATAGAGGTGTGGCCGCAGATCAGTGCAAGAGATAGAAATAAAGGGTTTATCTTAACCAGCCTCCTCAAAATTAAAAACTTGCTTAGTTTTTTCTTACGATTTTTCTTTCAATATAATGATCTCATTATAGGAGCACATTGTTTTCACTCATTGCAAAGAGTCTCTGCCTGCTTTCGTATGTTCAGAACCGCTTGGCAGTCTTCATCTAAGATATTTAATATAATTAACTTGAAGGTGTTTCCTGCTCAGAAGGTATTTAAGCATCCTAGGATGAACAAGCATTAAGGCTGGAAGATGAGCTGTTTGTAACCAATAGTTGAAGGCCTTGTAGTTTAGTAATCCAGAGGAGAGCTGGTAACGAGCAAAGTGGAAGCAGCATTAAGTAAGTGCACTGAATTGTAACAAAATGCTCATAATTTTAAATAACAAAGCCTTACACAAAATTAACTGGGCTGTCAGTTTCCCAGCTAAAAAAATACTCTCTTCAGTTTGTCTACCTCTCCTTTCTCAGGATTCTCTCAGGTTAATTTTTCATTTTACCCTCTCTTCTGTTTTTGACATCCTTTCTTTTACCTTCCCTCTCTGCCTGCAAGATCCCTTTTGATAACTGTGGAAAAGAGAAGGAGGTGAAAGAGGGGAGTTTGATGGGTTTGATGAGGCAAAAATACTGTCAGGAGACAACTTCTTATTCCTCCAAAGGTGAAGCAAAACAGACTCTGAAAGTGAAGCCCATGGTCTTCTGGCTCTGTATATTAAGATGCAGAGATGCAGGTAGACTGCCTTGCAGCAAGTTCATATCCAGGATGAATCCTGAAGTCTGCTGCTACTTACTCTGTGACTTAGTCCTTCCCAAAATGCCAATGTGACTTCAAAGAAGCACTTAGTAGTGTAAATCAATGTTATGATGTCTGTCTGAGCTGGCAGAAAGCCTGTCCTCTGTGGAGGTATAAAGAAAGCCCATCCACATCCATGTATTTATTTTGATGTGTAGCTTTTGACAATTTAAATATCTGTATTCATTTTTCTCAAAATAATATAAGAAAGAAGAGCACTGATGATAGTCTGTAGGGCTACAGGATATACTGTGAAATGGTATCTCATGTTGGTGCTGTGCTAGAGTTTGTGACAAAACCACTTTTTATGCTCCAGCTGCAACTGCAGTTGATACATACTGCTTGTGAGTCATCTTTTCACCTTTTCCACTGTTCCCCTGGCTTAATGATTCCCAAGATTTCCCTGAACTACGTTTTCTGGTGGACTCATGACCTGAAAAGCCACACACATTTTGGTGTGGTTTTTTTCTCATAAATATAACTGTAAATACACATATAACATGAAGATTGTTTCCTCTAAGAACATGACAGCCATGGACCTGGCCTGGTGAACACATTTATAAGTAGTGATTGAGTATTGTCCTCCTATTACTTTAAGACATGATTCAAACTTCACTCAGTTGTTCCATATAGAAATATGAACGGGAGTAATTAGTGGTTTCTTAAACCAAAATAGTAAAATGTTAGGATTTATATTAAAATCTCTGCAGGTACATGTTTTTAGGCAAGTGAGAAAATCTATATTAATATAATCTGCAATGAAGTTACCATTATGTGAAACTTGAAGTTATACAGTCCATTATTTAGTCTGGAAGCAAGAAAATATGTCACATTACATGAGCTGACTTATCTAAGTATAACTTTATGTTTTCCTATTACTTCTTACTGAATATATGATTTTAATTCAATTTCCATTTCTGGCATCAAAAACAGTTGCTCAACCACTGTAGTAAATTCTTCTTCCTTTCTGCTTAAAGCTCAGTAAAATTTTAAGGGTCAATTTTCAAAGCTAAATTTCCAAGTCTATGTTCTTAACTGCTGCCTCTGCAGTGCCACTTTTTTAAAAAAAAATTTGCTTTTTCCTGTAGCATGTTTGGAACTGGTTTATAGGTTATTTAGGTTGTTGATACTAAGAAATTACATAATAAACTGTTATATTAATGCAATTTGTAATCACAAATCCCCATTGAATATAAGACACTGTGTTACATTCTGAGCAAAAGGTGTCTGGTTCAGTGCTTTGTTGCCAAATGCCTGAGTTTCAATTAGGCTTAACATAATTGATGCGAGTATAAAATGACTGGTACCACACTAGATGATTGTCTTTGTTCTAGACAGTGGGCTAATTTAGCTCATGAAATCAACTCATTTTAGGCGAGTTCCTTTGCTGTAATTGCAGGGTGTGGTTTATGAAGATTTTGATGAATAGATAAATTGTTGAGTTAATGCAGCACCAGCCAAACCTCACAAGTCCTGCATGCATCTCATTTATTTGGCCTGTTCCTCATTCTCTTGGGCTGTGCTGTTGGGGTTTACCCCTCTGCTTACCACTTGGCTCACCGGACATACCTGGGGGTCTCCTCAACAGCCCAGTGGGTGCAGGAGAAGCTGGAGCAGGGGAGCTATTAGGCTGTTGAAAGGCTGTGTGACCTCCTAGGATCTCATGCTGAAGGGGACCTTGCTGGAAGCTGTGGTTCCCCAGCCACAGTCTGACGCTGTGGTCATTTCTGTATGACAAGACGTAGCCCTGCCACAAGATGTGGTGTTAAGGTATGTTTAGCTGGCGCACCCCTCCCTGCTGCCTCTGTACCCATCCTACAGAGGCTTTCTTGCATTCCAGTGGGAACTTGAGGGGCCTGTTTGGGTGTAATGTGAACCTGTTTCATCCCTTCTTGTGGGCAGAAACTTTTTTCTAAGAATTAAAGACTTTCCTGTTTGCCGCTGGAATTGCACTGTGTTTAGAGATGTCCAGATGAATTGGGCTTTTTCAAAGTGGAACTTTAGTCCAAGGCAGATTGCTAGATGCTCACATCAAACTTTAAAGAGCAGAGGGCACAAACTTTGCTAATTTTTTTCAATCTATCACTTTGAATCAAATGCTAATACTCACATAAAAGAGCAGGAGGAAATATAAATACATTGCAAGTGTGAGTCTGTATGTTCAGAAGTATTTTCATGTCCCTGAATTTTTAAACACCTTTCTGTATCTATCAGTGTAGCTACAAAAAGTAGCAAAATTATGCAGTAACGTGGTATTTCTGTTCATCAGGTCATGGTGAGTCAATATGAACAAAGGAAAAAAAGCATCATATGTTTAAATAAATGAGTGATGCTGGCTTTCCGTCTCCTCAGTCAAACAGCTTCTTCTGGTTCTTTGAGCTTCTTACTATATAAAATGAGATATTACCTTTGTTAGGTTAAGTCAATGTCATGATTATTGTTTATACAATATTTTAAGGCTAGGCCAGAGTATAAATATCAAGATTAGCTCTGCCCTCAGTGAGATACTTCAGTGCATGATAGTTACAAATGATCTCTGGGGTTGAGCATGTTAGAGGTGTGTATTTGTTCATTGCTTACCAAAACTGGAATTTGACTTTGCTTGGGCTTGCTGGATGTTACTGCAATGTCAGCTGTGATTTGTTTTATATTAATACAAAGCACCAAAGATTGTTATGTATCTCCTCTGTCACATCTCAAAAGCTGCCAATACCTATATATGTTGAAAGAATCAGGTCTCCACTGGTAAGTTATTTTATAGAGTTTATTTTTTCCCAAAAATTAGGAGTAGAAAAATTACAATGGAAAACTTCAGGAATATTTTGCAAAGTCAAGTGTTAGTAATAAACTTTAGCTGTCTTCCAAACATGGCTGCATACACAGAGCTGATGTAATGTCAACACTTGGCTGTGGGAGGAATGGAGAATTTATCACAACAGGCAACAGGTTTGTTGGGACACATCTGGCATCTATGTGGAGGTGCCACCCAGTGGCCAGATAGTAATAATGAGTTTTTCTGACTAATTAAAGGGAGGGAAAAAAAAAAAGCACAATCAAAGGAGGGCATCTTACAATATTTTTTAAAGTATTTTTTTATCTGGACTTCATTTGTCAGCACGTGGGCTTCAGTTTCTGAAAAAGTTTTAACTGATAAAGTTTGTTAATGGTCTTCAAATTAAGGTATAAAAAAGAGTTCAGGTAATTCAAATAGTCTCCAAGTAATCAAATGACAAAATATGTTCCTCCTTTGAAACCAGGTTTTAGAAAGTGTATCAGTGTATGTCCAAGTGTTTTTGTACAAACTGAGGTGCTGTTTTTGTTGGTTTTCTTAGATTGTGTTTTTTTCCTATGCAAACAAGAGCTAGAAGTACAACTGAAGAGAAGTGATTGTCTGTGGTAGGTGTTAACTGAAATTGATGATGCATCTCCTCATAGCAACATGAGTACATGAGAATGATAATCATCTGGTTCGCAGATCTAAAGAGAGCAAAAGTGGAGTTGATGAGAAGGATATTTATGATACCAGCAAGATACAAAATTAAATCTATTACAGTTATTAAATTCCTTAGTTGAGATTTTTGGAAAGCAAAAGAGTGAAATGGTGATGAGCATCTGGTACAGGCCTGATGTAGATCAAGCGTTATGCTACTATCCATGAAGTTTTTAACTAGCTATATAATGACTGGGCTTCTGCTGCAGCTACAAAGATTATTCACTAAGTTTCCAGATTATCTCAGAGATAACCTCCTAATTCCAATGCAGCTATTCTCAGTCTGAAGTGTCTGTACTGGGTTTATTGCCCAATTAGTAGAGGTGGTAAAGAAGTTAACTTTGTTCATAATGAATAACTGCAATAATTTCTATGACAGGAGGGCTTTTTGATTTTGCAAAATGGAAAAGGGTCAATTGGAATAAGAAATCAGAAGCTGCTTGAATTCACTCTATTAAGTATTTGGTTGCAGAGCAAAACTGTGTACCTGTGTTGGGAGTGGGGAAAACAAGTTTTAAAGGATTAATGACTCTAGTATTTCCAATTGCATGCTGTTTGAAGCGCAAGAAAGCCAGAAGCTTGAAACCATTTCATCTCATGAGCAGTTGCTCAGAGCTTCAACAAACTGACGAATGCAAACATACATTTAATAACCTGAAATTAATATATTGTACCAGGAAGGCAGTAGGACTGAAAAAACAAATATATGTAGGCATGGCAGTGGACAACAAGTATGACAAGTTTGTGGTGTTACAGTGGCTCAGAATAAGCTCTCTGCAGTCTCTGTGTGTGCAAATGTATCGTGAAACAAAGTGATGAGGCAGCAGACTTGCTTTTCATGATTTTTGGTGTGGCTAGAATGGGTCCAGCTCTGAATGCATCTTTGCTGGAGAGTTGTTCTCAGAAAAAAAAAAGGAGAGGAGAACACAGGAATTCATTTACAGAAGGAAAGATTATGCTAAGTAATGGCTGAGTGAGAGATACAGCTGAAGCCTGCAAATATTTAAATGGTGTGAATTTGCCAGACAAAGGAGTTATTTAGGCTGACATAGTAAGGCAAAGTGGAGTAACTATAACAAAGGGTACTTTTAGGTGAAGTATTAACCCTGTTATTAAGATGTATGACAAAACACTTCGAAGTAAGCCAGTAGGAATACATCTGCCCTGACAAAATGTGACCTAAGGTAGTTTAAACAGACTTTTCTATCTCTAGGATCTAGAAATGTGGAGGCAGAAAGGTAAAACTTGACTCACCTGTGAAACTGAAGCCTGGCCATTAGATGGCGGGGTGCTGGCACAAGAGGGTGCATGCCTCTCCATCACTTTTTATTGCCATGTCCCAAGGAGTTCAGAGCCAGTCATCAGTCCCAGGGCCTGTGAGAAGTTTGAGATGCTCAGTTTTGCTATAAAAATCACAAACATGCACCCTGTCACTCCCACAGCAGAAAGTCATACAACAGCTGTGTCCCAAGCACACGTCCCTTCAAGGACAGATGTGTCTGCCTTGGCTTTTCATGCCTTGACACCCTAGGTAGGTAGGTAGGTAGGTACAAGAGGTGTTGAGTTACCCCAGTGAAACAAACCACTTTGTGTAGGAGCTAAAGTTGACTCTTCTGTAACTGGGGGTACAGTAATGCCTCAGCAGTCTGCTGAGGCAGTGGGAAGAGGTGATGTAAACGTGGTATGTAGCTTCCTGCAGACTGTTCAAGAAGTCCACATACTGGTTCTGTGGAAGAGATGACAGAAGAAATAACAAGCTTTGTATGGAAAACTTCAGCCCGGAGCAGGCTGTTTAAAATGCTCAAAATATATTAAGACTGTAACTACAGCAACTCAAATAATGCACAATTAAAAAAATAAAAAAAAAACAACTTGTTTAAAATAGAGTCTGCACTGCTAAGGATTGCTCCCTGGGGCAGATCCTTTACATATGCATCCACACCTCTCCAGATTACACGCCTCTAGAGTGAACTGGCTGTGTTTGTGCTGCCTAACACTTGACCTGGGTCTGATGCCCCCGTGGCTCTAAGACCATAATTATATTTTTGTGGCTTCAGTTCAAAGTGTCTGAGGTAATGTGAGGGCTGCTTTGCTGCCTGCGAGACTGGTGTTTTTATAGCATTATGCCAAAGGCATGCTGCATGCTGTGGGGTGTGGTGATGGGCATACAGGGGATGTCTGAGGGCAGAAGGCTAGCTGGGATAGTGTAGGACAGGAGGAGCCAAAGCTGCTATAGTCCCGTCGTTGCTCTGCCATCCATAGGGCAGTCCATCCACAGAGCTGCGCCTCGGCTTTTCCTCCGAGGGAAGTAGTTGGTTTCCTCCAGAGGACAGTTCAGGCACAAAGTGATGCATGTGCAGTATGGCTGACAAGAAGACCAGGACCAGGAATTGAACCAGGGAGGTAAATTGACAGCAGAGGTGCACTGATCGTAGTCATGAGCCCCTAGGTGGTGGGCAAGTGGGGAAAAGCCCTCTACTGCTCTTAATGTTGTTCTATGTTTTGCAATAAATCTTCAGCAAGCTGTGTTGCTGATAATATTGATATTTGCTGGTCCCAGGGAAAAATTTAAGTGCTGATATTGCGTGGGATGGGGGAGACTGGGCAGAGGATCTGAATAAACAAACAAAATGTCTTTCTGTTTTAATCAAGTTGCTCTTGCTCATACATGCTCTGTCTTTTTTAAAACATGATCTTATCCTGTGTAGAAGTGTTGATTGAAAATGGGAATTAATGTGCAAGAACCATCTACTGGGTACAGACTGAAGATTGTTCTAAAAAGCAGCAGACTGTAGATGTATATCAGGACTGAATGTGATGAATTATGAGAGAAACCATGGCTCAAATTATAGGGATGCCAGTTTAGTAAGCATGACTAGTTTAAAATGTATGGCAATCAATCTCCTCTTTTCTTCTTTTTCTTTGAGTTGTTTGCTTATTGGTCCTATCTTAGTGTTTTCATGTATTTTTGTCTTCAGGTTAATTCCCTTCAAAATTTGTAATTGACATGATATTTTAAGACAATATCTGAAGACACTTAATAGGATAGCACTGTGTCACTACTAAGGACTTAGGCACAGACAGGCATCAGTGATGGGGCCAAGGTGTGTGGTCTGCAGCATAAAGAGAGCACTCCCCAGTTTAATTCCTATCTGATCGTTTCCTTTTCCAGTCAGTAGTTCTGCTGTGAACTAGTATTCCTGTACTGGTACAAAGGTGTATGTACCTACAAAGCTTCTCCTTCCTCGTTTTAGTGCCTCATGCTCTATTCAAACACTTACTAATTTCCAAGGCCTCCTACCTGCTCTTCCTTTGCTTCACTGTAAAATTAGTTATTATTTTCATTAGCTGTATGAAAACATGCCAGGCATATATTGCTGTAGACCAGGTAAACATACTCTGACTGGTTTTGACATAATTAGTTGTACTGTTTAGTAGCCAAATGTGTAACAAACAATAAAGTACTCAGTCTGTCATAAATATTCAAACCCCCATTTTTCCTGATTTAAAAACTCTTACCTCCACAGACAAAGCTCCTCTCTCAAGTGCCTCCAACAATTGATGGGCCTTGCAAAATGTCTGGGAGGGTTTCATAATGTGCCTAGCATGTTGCAAGCACCCTTTTCCCCCTGGGCCCTGGGGGCTTCGAGCGAGTGGGTATGGTTACACAAACAAGCCCAGGTGAGAAACACAAGGGTGTGGGTTGATGGTACGTCAGCTCCTCTGCGGTAACTGTCCACCCGCCTGCCCTCGCCCCACCGCAGTCAGTTTATCCGCAGGGAGTTGGGGCAAGCTGCTCCGCATTTGGGCTGGAAGGAGAGAATTTGGGCAGGCAGTCAGGGCAGAGGAGGTGCAGTGCTTTGCCTTCACGCCCCGCCTTGCCTTGGGGGGCTTGTGTGTGTGCCCATGCCTTCAGGCAGGAAGCGTACCGCAGTGTTTCCCTGGAAAACTGCCCGGTGCCATAAAGTAAAGCTTTTGGGAGGCTCTGGTGAACTCAGCTCATCAGCAGATTGTTGGGAGGATAGGCCTCACACCATGAAGAAATCCAAAGAGTGCCTCTTCTCACCCATTTGGAAATCTGTAGTTGGCTGTTTTCCAGTGTGCCGTCTTTGGGTTGAAATTTTGCACACTGCTTCTGTCAGCTCCAGCTTTTGGCGTGAGATTGTGTCCTTTAAAAAAAGGTGTCTAAAAGAAATGGTGCTGCTTCACCATAGTTGGAAAGCAATGGCTTCTTGGATACCACGCTGTGGAGCTGCCATCGCCTAACGGTGTCTCAGGGACTGAGTGGGCCCATGGGGGTGAGGGTGCCTGGGGGGGACTTGCCTTTGTTGCTGAAGGGGAGACAGCTGGTGCCTCCCAGGTGGATGTTGCTGGCTTCTCTGGGGACTGGCAAAAGCCCCCTTCTGCAGCAGGACACAGGAGGTCCTGGGGGAACATCATGACTTCCTACTTAGGAAGTGTTTGCGTCCCAGAGCTTCCTCATTTTGACATGTGGGATCGGTGACATGCTGTTTTCTGACATACATTCATTATATAGCACTCAGGGTGCAGATGCTTGGCACCAGCCAGCAGCGCCATTGCTAAGGGAGGCCTCTTGCAGAGCATTGGTGTCACCTCAACATTTGACAGCTCTTCATCCACTTCCCACAGTGTGCCGTTATTTTCCTTCTCCTTAACCGGACTTCTTACCTGGACTTCACCCAAGCACCTTCCTGGTTTCCTGCCTGTACTATGTCACTTGTTCCACTGCTCTGAGTCACTGAGCTGATAGTCCTCAGTCTACTGTTCCTCCCTTGAGCAGTCTTACAGAGGCCTCCAGTATATACATTAGACAGGGTAGAGTGCAACAGGATCTCTCAGCACTAGGTGAGCAGCTGGTTAACGTGTCTTTTGAATTCTCTCCTATACATTGGTGTGGAACCACCCCAAAGGCAACCTCCATTGGCAGAGGCAGAAAATTAAAATCAAGACAGACAGCCCAAAGTCAGATATAGCTTGGAGAAGGTAACCAGCTATTGAGAGTGATGCAGTTTCTTCCTTAGAAATAGGTAAATAACAAAATAATTGCACATGCTTATTGGTATATGTGTTAAAATGTCAAATCATTTTCACCACAGGTATGCAATAAACTGAACTCCTCTATAAATATGCCTGAGGGTTTTCTGCTCCCTTGTTTACTCATTGAAAACTCTATATGGCAGTCAGTTATAAAACTAGATTTGCAACTAAAGCTGTACAAACAGAGCTGGATTTGAGACTTCATGATGAGTCTGGAAAAGAAGCCTATGGGAAAGGGACTTTTTATCCATACGCATATTTTAAGGACAAAACAAAAACATTTAGAGACTTTTTTTTTTTTTTGCTGGAAGCAAAATATTTGGTGAGGGTATTTTCTGCTAAAGATCTCTGTTTCAGACCGGGGTGAGTTTGTTGGGTGGCCACCAGTACTGTCAGGGATTGCCTGTGGGGCTGCACTTGCCTTGTGAGGAGAAGATGGAGAACTGGGGCTTGTTCAGTCTGGGGGAAGAGGCAGCTTTGGGGGTTCATGAAGGGCCTGGAGGCCTCCCAGTATGTGTGAGGAGGTCACCAAGACAGACTCAGACTCTTCACAATGGTTCATGGTGGGAGGACAAGAGACAACAAGCAAAAATTGAGAAAGGAGAGATTCAGACTGAATGTAAGGGAAAACATTTTCACCATTGCCCAGAGAGGTTGTGATGTCTCTATACTTGCACATTTTCAAGAGTTGACTAGCTAAAGCCCTGAGCAACTTGGTGTCATCCCATAGCTGACCCCGCTTTGGGCAGAACATTGGATGAGAGATGTTCTGGGGTCCCTTCTAACCTACATTGTCCTATGATCCCATGAAAAATACAGTCCAATTTTGAAATAAAAATATCAAAATACATACATTTTTTAAAAATGTGGATTTTAACTAATGGTTGAATCATCTAAAGGAGTAAATCTATAAAATGTCATTTTCATCAACCTTTCTAATGAAGCCATATGGTCAGAGAATTCTGTATTCTTGCTACTTTGATTTTTCAGACAGTGAAATGAAAGAGGTGATATAATTTGGTCAGTTTTTACTATTTTATTTCTCTCTGAGGAAGAGACTAAGTGAATTTTTCCACATCCTTTGTATTCAGAATTTCAAAATTGACGTTGCAGAATAAACATAAGCAAAATTAGGACTGTTAAGCTTTAGGACTGATATGCTAAAATTAATGTATTTCTTTAAAGATTGTATGCACTTTCATTGTGACAGCATCTTCCCAATAAAGACCATCACTTTTGAGAATTCAACTGATTCTTTACTGAGACAGCTTCCAGAAGGAAGGTGTAGAGACTATGTGATGTATTGTGGAACTATAAACCAAAATGTTGTAATCTGAATGTGTCTGTAGATGTGGAGTGACATAAGACAAGTCATTTTTCTGCCTTGTGGTTCTGATGTCATTATCCTGCTGAATATTCTATTCGGTTTTTGGTTGTTTTGTTATCGGGAAAAATCTAACAAGTTAAGAGTTTCTGGTAGCTAAGGCAGGTTGGATGAATTAACATCTAATGAGAGGAGCAAGTAGTTTGACTAGAATAAAGCCATAAACTTTAGAAGTACCAGGGGCCTGGAACCAATACAACAGGAGAAAACATTTTAATGTGTTTTTTCCAGAAACAGAGCAGATCTTAGCTCATACTTTATTTCACTAGGATGTATTAATTGAACAATGTTTATTCTCCTTTCAGGTACTATGATATATCAGGCAGACGCTGTACTGTTCAAGAAGACCAAATACCATCAGTAATCTGTCCACACTCTTATATTCTTCCAGCAATATCAATGTCTACTGCCTCATTACCAGCAGCACTTAGAAAGGTAAGAGAAAACTATATGTGTGTGTTTACATAAAGTATATATATATACACGTATATATAAACACACTTAGATATATTGTAAAGAAGATGAGTATTCTGAAAACAGAATTTAACACTAGGTATAATTGTAATCTTCCTTTAAAAGACCTGTGTTTGAAGTACTGGAAAATTTTCAAATTAATATCATATACGGAAATAAGGGAGGTGCATAATGACTCTGGCTGGCATGAAGAGCCAACAAAAGAAATGGCTGGAGGAGGTATTCCACATGTTCTCACAAACCATATGGCTTTTCCTTTTGTTCATAAAATATATAAGCCAAAATAATAAAGGAACAGCACCTACACTTTTAAAGTTTCTCACTTAACCTGTACTGTTTTAAGTTTTATTCCAGAGAAGGAAAAATGGCTACACATTTGTTTTCTAGTGTTCATTTAGCTCATGTAGTGTTACTCATTTGCTTGGCAGCAGTATTACTGCATAGAAGCAAGGTAGGGAAAATGCTAATTACTTCTGTTCTAATGTGAGAACTTAATTTCAGATTGCAGACACGGTTGTGCAATGCCATTCTTGTCTTTATTGTAATCTTTCCATGGAGAGGAATAACACTTTTTTTCCACGTTAACAAAAGTACACAGTAGGCCAGTAACTGAAAGAGTTGGAGTTTTTTCTTGGTTGTGGAACTAATATTCATCTACATATATTTAATGAGGGCTTAAAATATTCTGTCTTTAAAACAAATATTGTTGTCTTGTCAAGCCAGCAAATCTCACCTACTAATTTCTATATGAAGCCTAAGGAAAAGACTCATTGATCTTTAGTTGAATACACAAATAATATAAACCCCAAACATCCCTTGTGGTCTCATTCAGCATCTTAGTTGTATTGATAGTGTAGAAACATGCCTACAAAAAGAGCTCAGTTCTTCACAGTTATGAAACAGCAGAATGGTGCAGTACTGTGATGGGATGACATTTCTATTGCAGTAGAGCCAGCTGGGGAATTAGCTTTTCACCCTACAGCTGTCTTGAATAGACTTGTATATTAACTCCTTGCAAGGACTCTTGCAAGGACTTCTCCTAGAAAAGCAAGTATTTGTTTTATTTTTTAAGTGGAAATTTAAGAATGGCAAAATTCACCTGTTATTTAGTGACCTCTGAGTTGGCATTTTGTTCTTCTTTTGGAATAAATTGTTCATACTTCTAGCTAAGTTAAACTGTTGAAGTGTCATTCGTCTAACTTGGAACCAACCCATTTGTATTAAGAACATTTAAAAGCCTTCAAGTGACGCATCTGAAAAAGTATCAGAGCAGGCCACATCATTTTATACTTTGATGCATAGCACAGAGGCCTGATTGTTAGATAAATCATAAAAATCAAGGAAATTGTGTGTGCGGTGGTGTGTGTGAATTCAGCAGTTTCTTCTGTATTGGGACAATCTGCTAATGTGTAATAATGTAGAGTCATCTGCTGATGATAGATGGTTTACGGGGATTGGGATTTAATGAAGCCCTGCCTTCCCTCAGCATTTCTTGTGGGAGAGCAGTAGAAAACGGTGCATGACACAGAACATATATATATAAGCTGTTTGTACCAGGCTCCTCTCTGTTGCTGTTCTCTCTATGGAAATGTGTTCATAAGCGTTTCAAAGGTGAATGTTCTAAGTAGAGTCTTGCAGACTAATTTACACGGCCTAATTTGTATTATCCTCTTGTTTTTGCCTAATTTAGGTTATTCCCTTTACCTCAGATAATTAAGAGCTGACTCCAGCAATGACTAAAACAGACAAGCTCTCCTGCATTCTTTTATTAATTAAACAGACTTCCTAAGAAAGCTTGCTTATCAGTCTCTGGAGCTTGTTAACATTTTGTTTTGTTTTCTGGGGAGACAAAAAAAGTAACTTTATTTTGCTGCTTTCCCATTCCTTTTTGTAGCAGTGTTCATTAAAGGACCAAGTTTACTTTCACCTGAATTCACTTCTCCTCTCAGCCAGTTCATGCCTACTAGTCAGCAGAGGATCTAAAATAGCCACTCCCTTAATAGTTTTCCTCACCTTCTGAAGAAAAAGCTGTCCCCAGCATATTCCAAGAACTTGTTGGACTGTCTCAGTCCTGTATTTCTTTTCCAACAGGAAAAAAAAAATAATTCCAAGAAGTAATTAAAGCCATCAGGCTCTGTCCTTTTAGATGCTTCCCTTGCTTGATCAAAAAACTTTCTTTTCTTCACCCAATTAACTAGTGTATAATGAACTTCTATCATAATATACCCTGGTTTTCCCCTTTCATCTTCTTCCAGGGTTGTTTAGCAAATCTTCATCTTACCTATTCCTGTTCTTCACAGTGATTATTTTTATATACAGTGCAACTTTGTTTCTCTTTCTTTTTGTTTGACTTTCACAAATAATGGTGGTAAAACAGCAGGAAATTAAAAAATGTTTAAAATCACTTGTTTGATAGTGTTGCTCAGTGAGTAAATGTTATGTTGCCTAAATTATAAGGCAAAAATGTTTTATCTCACCACACCATTGCTTTAGAAAAAAAGCGACATCCTTCTATAGCAATACTACTTTCTCATCAAATACCTCTAGTGCTGATTCAGATGTATTTCTGGTCCTGTACAAAGATTTCCACTTTTTTTCCCTTTGCAAGGCCATCTGGAATTTATTACTTTGTTTTATTGTAAGCTTCTGATTTGGACAATTGAAAATGCCAGCTCTTTGACAATGAAAGAGAGATTTTAAAATGCTGTTATGAAATATATAAATAGCATATGTTTATGAAATCACTAGAGGTAAGTAGATATATGAGAAATTAATATATCATACAAATTTGAATACACATTTCATTTTCTTGACTCTTCTAGTCGTCTACTATTTAATGTGCAAAAAATTTGTTTTACAAAAATGAAGGTTAGCAGTTTCTTTTTTGATATTTTGTCAAATAAATGTTTGATAACACGCTATTAAATACTAATTAAAAAAACCAACCAGAAATAATTTCTAGATGTCAGTTCTCCAAAATACTCTACTTCTAGATTTCTAAAACTCAGTTTATTCCTTTTCCCAAATAATGCATTTTATCCCTGGTTACATTTGCACAATCCAGTTTAGCTTGGTCAACCTAAATAGGAAGAGTATCTGATGTCTTTGGGTTTGTTTTCAAATGAAGGCAAAATAGCTTGATTAGATTCCTGTTTATGTTTAGAATGCCTTTGCAGATTCACATTGAGGATTATTTGAGCTGTCATATAACCTATACTGTATGAAGTAGATAGCTGTGATATAAATCTATGACTGGTGGTTTTTTATATGTTTAGGACTGTTTAATTAATAAAACAATGTGGCCAGTGTTCTCACTATGAATGAAGAAACAACTTCCTGACTGATTCATTCTGTTCTCTTTGAACAAATGATAATCCTATTTGAGGACCAAATCACAGATAAATGTGTATTTTGCAGTCATACAGCTTCAATAGTGACAAAATACTAATACCAATTGAGAGGGAGTCCTACCTGTACATGACAAACTCAAATGAACTGAAATTACATAGTTAAAGACAAATAGGCTTTAAGCTGATAGGTTTCCGTATAGTTAAGCTGAAAGGCATTTATTCCTGTAGAGAATGATTTCAAATTTAGATTGGCTTCTGCTAATAGTAAAATGAGTGAATGAAAAGAGAGTTCTTAATCTTTCATTATTTATACATTTCCTGTGCACTGGGAGTAACGATCACAAAAAATGTAGACTTTAACATTCTATGTGAGATACTCCGGTCTAAACAGTTTTTTTCCAAGTCACATCTAAGTGCTCTAATGCTGTCTCTTCTTTTATATTCAGGTGTTGATTAGTCATATTTTCAGGCCCATAACCAGGTACCTGTCTAAAGGTTTCTCAGGAGTCTCCATCTAGATAAGAGTTCTCACACCTACTTGCTACCTGAACACAGCCACTGCCTTTCACACAAAGATTCAGTCCTATGACATGAATATTTAACGAAGGAAACTGGGTGGAGTACTTCTAACACCCAGGTGTGGCTGTGGAAGCCCATTTTGATTCTGTGTCAAATGACTGGATTAAATGAGTTTATTCTATCGCTGCCTTTGCCATATTCCTGAGACAGCAGATATGCAAATCCCTTCTCCTGCTCTTTTAAATCGCCTTGCAAGATGATAGCTTGTCAAGGTCTAGGATATTTTGATTTTAGGATTCCTCATCTGCTGCTTTAATTTCATGTCTGCCTTGCTCAGAAAAATGTCAGCCCAGGTCCTCATACTGCTTCTGCTTACAATGCTTTATTTTCTCAAGAAATAACAAAACCTAAAGTCTATTTGGGATCCCATGGGGTTACAAAATCACCTCCCAAAGTGATGTTTAAACAGTGGAAACAAAGCATTTTATACTGCCATTTGATAAACTTCCAATATCAAGTAAGTGAGAAAGCAGGTGAGCCACTTTCCAAAGTAACAGACAACAAAATTACCAGTTTGTGGATAGGTGAGAGGAGCCTGCCCTGAGGAGAACAAGTTTTTGCCCTAAGGTTCACCACAATTTTTAACAGATAAGGCCTTTCAGTGGTTAACCATTCTTCTCCCAAAACTTGAGACCGAAAGAAGAGAAGGCATCCTGCTCCACCTTGGAATCAGAAAGCTGAACGAAACCTTGTAGCTAAAGTCCTAGGAAGTGAGTCACGTAGGGGCCAATAATATTCGCTGGCGTAGGTTTTCTTAAAGGAGAAGAAAACCCCACAATTTCAGTAGAGGACTAACCTGCCTTGTGCAAAGACTGAAGGGGAAAAAATGACACTATGGTATTTTTTTTTGAGGTGTAGGGCAGGTATAGCAAGGCAGTCACCTAAGAGGGGCCTAGGTGGGGCAGGGGGGCTGAGCTTGTTCTTGATTTTGTCTTGTTTTCTTTTAAAATCTGGACAGGTCCTCAACTGTATGGAATAGGTCATATCTTTCCAGCTAATTAAATGTTGCAGCAGGACAAAGTTCTATTGTGTTACCTGGAACAAAATAACAGAGAAAAAAGCCTGCTCAGTGCTGTAGTGGACATCCAGATTCCTGTCAGTTTCTATCTGCTTAACTGCACTTACGCTCAACTTTTGTGTAAAATAATGCACTTCGATCTGTTGGTTTTTGGGTTTTTTTTCCTATTGTGTTCTTTACCTGGTAAAATTACTGTTATTCCTCATGTGGGAAATACAGCAAGGGTCACTTAGGTTGGGTTGTGGGTCTCACTGACAGCGCGTGTTCAGTGCAGACTCTTCATTGCTACTGTATGGTGCTTCAGTCACCCTCCTCCCTCAAATGCAACTTGTTTCCCTGATACAATTTTCTTTTCACTTTCTATCTCCCTCTGGGGTGCAACAAGTCGAATCATTGTCCTTTCCTGTTTTCTTTTTCTTTCTTTTTTTTCTACCAGGAATTCCCCCTTGTTACTAAACAGATTGAAAATCCCTTGATAATCCCCACAAAAAGATGGTATTCACCTCCTCCCTTTTCAATTAGTCATGCTTGTGCTCACTCCAGTAGGGCCACTTCTTAATCATATTGCTTCCCATTGTCATTCCTGCAGAGGAGAGAGTAGCCTCCCATGTTTTAAATTTAAAAGCACAACTTTTAACCTTTTTAAATAGCCAGGTCTGCCTATGACAGTCACCTTCATGTTGTGTGCCTCTACCATGCTAATTTGTGGGAAATATGGGGAAATACATTTCTTCAGTTTAGATCAACCAAAAAATACAGCAATAGATATTTTTGTAGGCTAGAATATATATCGGAATTTTATTTACATTTTTATATAACATTTATACAGATATGTATGTATGTATATATATTTAAATGTATGTATGAATTGAAGAAATTTTGGGAGATGTTACCCATAAGCCATGGATTTGGGATTGCTGTCATGATGTATTTGTATGAATTGAAGAGAACTGTATATAGAGAGAATGGAAAAAGATCAAATGTGATGCAGCTTGCATCACGAGAGCTCTTTGATAGCATTCAGAATAGCTACGTTATTCATTGTCTGTATGGCTTCTAATATGGATTTTAATAGGATGTTATTGTGCTGGCCGGCACACTAATTCCTTATTGTGGCTTAAAATGCCTAGGAAAACATGAGAACGTTATAAGTTTGTCTAAGTTGGGTTTTTTCCTTTTATCCTATCTATGCAATTTGTTCCTATTCTTGGGCTACAACCATGCTATGGTTTGGACAAGAAAGTGATGTTAATAGGAGAAGAAAACTGAAGTATTTACTTTGAAATTCATAGGAGAACAAAAAAGTAATCAAATTTTCAGACCAAACCAGTTGAGTAGGGTAGAGAGATGTGGGAAGGGAAAAAAAAATGCCTCATTTTGTCCTGGCAGTGCCAGCATTTCTTACATGGTTGGCAAAGGATTCATACACTTAGCAAATATTTAATTTGTTCTGTCCTTCAAACTTTTAAAGTTTTTATAGGATGTTTAGCTCTGAGTCATGCTATGTTTTGCAATAGTTTGAGATGATTAATAGTGAAATATTCTTTCATAATTATTTGGTTGATAAATATGCAATTCATAATTAAAAACACAACACCACCACAACAAGTAAAAAGCAAACAAAATGTAAATAGTACTGAGATAATCATGGAAGCCAGAAAATACAGAACTGGGACAGAATGTGAATGCCGACCATTTAAGTCACAGTGATGTCTCCCACAAACACTCATGCTCCAAGAAGCCACTGTATCTTCAATTACTTGTCCATAGTATTTGGTGAGTAGTGTCATAAACCAGTAACCTGAAATGAAGATAGCTTGCATTGAAGCACTTTCCAGTGAGAGAGTATTCAAGAGCGTCATCTATAGAGACATAATGGCAATGTTGACTACTGTAAGTGTATTTGACATAAAGGGATGCTCAGAATCATAGAAACAAAGAAAAACCAGCCCCAGCACATACAGATAGTCTTTGTGTAACACCACCTGCTAGCAAGGACGCACACATAGGCCAGCTCTTCCTAAAGAACAGTACTAAATAACAGCTGAGAGCTGAACTATGTTTTGTTAATTCTTTCAGTTTTAATAACTTATGGTGCTGTCTTTCAATATAAATATTTCTCAACATTGACACTAAATAATATAGAAGTAGCAGAGCCCCTATACAAGCAATTTGCTTTTAATAGTGCATGGTATTGTAGTATCTGTAGGAATGCTGAAGCAGGACACTGGGACATCCATCTGTGGTTGTAATTCACCATTGGTGATGCTTCTTGGGCTGACAGAACTTAGATACTATGTCTGCTTTAAAGAAAAAAAAAAACATGGTATCTAAAGAGGGTAGATTTTCAGATATTAGGAAGAAATCCTTTCCTGTGAGGGTGGTGAGACACTGGCACAGGTTGCCCAGTGGCTGCCCCCTCCCTGGCAGTGTTCAAGGCCAGGTTGGATGGGGCTTTGAGCAACCTGGTCTGGTGGGAGGTGTCCCTGCCCATGACAGGGGGGTTGGAACTAGATGATCTTTAAGGTCCCTTCTGACCCAAACCATTCTATGAATCCGTGATTCTATATGAATTTGTGGACATCAAGCACTTTTGCTTTTGGGCTCTGATAATTGCACATCCATTGCTTTATCTGTATCTGTTCTCTGTCAAAGCCTTGGTAGGAGGAGAGAGAGGGGACAAGAGGGATACCAGAGAGGAGACACCAAAAAGCTTGCATTAAAGTAAGCTGAAAGAAACAAAGCAAGCCAAAACACCAAAGCGAGAACAATTAATTGTTTATAGGTTAAATTCACAGCAGACAGGAAAGGAAACAACCCAAATAATGTAAGTAGGAGTGTTCAGAAGACAGAATAAGCTGTTTCTGTAATTTAAGTGCTTTCAGTTACCTGATAACTGAAGGTTTATGCTTTTCTAGTATTCTACTGTAAGTCAGGTTTATTTTATGTCTCTGGTTAAAGAAGTAACTGCATCCCCAGAAGAGTAGGCCATTCATAATAGAATTTTCTTTGTAACAGGATTGATCTGTCTGAGGCACACAACAAAATTAAGAATTCCTGAGTTAAGAGTATCCATAATGATATGTACCTTTGATTAAACATCATTGTGCCCAGATTTCCTAGGACACAGCAAGCATCCACAGCATTGGAGCAGAGATGGTCTGAATACAACACTGTGATTCTTTCGTAGAAGAAAATGCCACGTGCCCTCAATTCAACCGCATTTGTTAATAATGGAGCCAGAAGAATTCATCAGCTAGTTATACACACACGGTCATTCTTACTGTGTAAGCAAAGACCAAAATTCTGAGAAGTCCCAATGTCAAAAATCTTGGACATCAGTTTCACTATAAAACTATCTATTATTATTTGGCTTTGTAACACAGCTCACTAAAGACCTGCTCATCCTTTTATCTCCCAAAAAGTCTGAAAATTTATGGGTAATTACAGCACAAGAGAGGTTCTCAGCTATCCATGACAGAACCTCTCTGAGTATTGCTCAACAAAATTACTTCTCTGCTTAATAAAATACCAGTCTGCTGACTAGACTGATGGCATCATTGCAATTTCCTTGTCGGTCCTCTTTTTTCCATATTCCCAGCTCATTATTCCTTTTATCCCCATTTGAACCACAAATTCATCTCAGTATTAACTTAAAAAGGTTTTCATTTTGCTGTTTCCAACCTGGCTTAAGACACCAACTCCCTTATTTCCTAAAAATAAGATCTAGGTTGTGTCCATTTCTTATGGCTGGTGCAGAGAGACCTTGAAAACATCTTTTTCTCTTTTATTTTTGCTGCTTTTCGGTGAGGAGTTTAGCCCAAGAGCATATAAGCTATGGTTGATTGCAAATGTACAGGACTACAGCTGACAGCTAACATGGGCCTCAAAGAAGAGAAGTGCAGAAGACAGGAGAGAAGATGGCATGGAGCTACTTAGCATTTTCATAGAAGGAACATGGCTTCTGGAACATTGGTGTGAGAGGAACTTTTCTTTTAGGCTAACACTTCGGCATTCAAGGTGGCAATGGATGTACTGAGTCAAGAAGGTTCCCTCCATGCTTTTAGAATATAATTAAATTTGAAGGCAAAATAGGAATACTGGGAAATTCTTATTCTGATAAGCATCTTTCAAGTACTCACAAGGTTTATTGAGGGGATTGTTGGGGTTTTTTACATGCAAAAACCCCTCAAAACAGTAGCATGTATCAGACAGCTTCTATTTATTCTTGCTTGGTGACTTAAGGCAGGTGTCACTTCCAAACAGTTCAACACATCTATCTTGATGCAGGAGAATTACAAAAAGGCTATGTCCACCTTTACATTGGACTTGCATCCCACAGAGTCTTCATGTTGAGCTATGTTTGGAATTGAATTTCATCTTAGTTATTGCATGTTCCGTGGAGTACTGTGAACAAATTTGGAAGATGCAATGGGCAAAACTGTTTGAGAGGGTTAGCGACAGCTTAAAATACAGTCACATTAGCAATGATCCAGGGTGTGTGATAGTGCTGAGGTCTTCAGGCTGGATTGCTGAATAATCTACAGTTCTACAAGCAGTGACAAAATAAAAGATCTATCAAAGTGGCACAATACTGTGCTTTGCAGGAGTGAGAGAATGTGGAGAGCCATGTACTCAGCGTGGCACTGCCCCTGCAAGGCAATGAGCCGTTCGTGCATTGCGAAGTATAAAGGAGGTCTGTTGTCAATGATCAAGCATGGGCAGTACATAATGGGACTGGTAATGGTGACATGGGAGTGTGCACCAGGCAGTCCAGTGTTATTAGTGACCATCCTTTATCTGCCCCACCTTTGTATATCATCACCCAAACACCTAGCTACAGAGCTTTTCAACATTTCACTGCTGTTGCTCATGCTACTATGTAACTCTTTCTTAGGATGACACCAGGCACTTTACTGCCTGCTTCCCAAAGGGCATTCTCCTCCCTTCTTTCCCGTGGTGAGTACAGACCTGTGAAGTCGCTCTTTGAATCACCAAGGGTTTGTTTCTGGCCTCCACAGTAGGCTTCTGTACAGTGATCTGCGTGGAGAGATGTCGACTGTTTTGCATCATGCTTTTCTTGTAACACTTCCACACTTGTGCAATGTGTTGGAATGGTTTTCAGGACCTTGGCAGCTTGCTGTACTCTCTCCTTGGGTGTGACCCTATTTCCATTTTGCCATGCTACGTGACCAGGTGGCTCAGCATATGCACAGTACACCTGTGCACCCTCAGATCTGAGAAGGTTGCGACACAAAGCTTTTACTAATTGTTCATTCCTCCTGACCAGGCTTTTGCCACTTTATACGCTATATAATGCATATGACAATTAGGAATGTGTATAAATATATATATATACACATGTAATTCATTGCTCTGTAGTTCCAGCTGTGGTATGATAATGTGTTTGCAAAGGGCAGTCATGTAAAACTTCATCTTTCTGGTTTTATTCTCTTGAGAACTGAATTACAGTGAATAAGCTGGAATGCTCCTTCACTTATCCCTTTTAAATCAAGTACTTGATCTGCCATGGCTCAAGATCTGCTAAAGCAAAGTGTGACCCACTTCAATAAAGAATTGTCTAAACTAATGTCTGAGTAAGATTTAGAGATTCTAAAAAAAAATCTACCACTCCTACAAACTAGCATTGTTCATAAAATTTTCAAAATCACAGTGAGTAACATTTCAACAGGTGAGTTTTGAGTTTGTTGGTTGCAAACAATATTGAAAGATTTAAATAGAATATAATGTTTTGTTCTGCAAACATTGCTTTTTTAAAAATGGAACTTGACATCATAATTTCCTTTAAGTTATACCTTATGACATGAAAATTAAATATAACCTCTTTTCCTCTCCCCTCTATACAATTTCCCTCCCCTTCTTTTTAGTTTTCATTTTACCAATTTAATTTCTAGGATGTATTTGCTGAAAAAGAGAATAATTGTTTAGGAGGAAAGTAGGGATTGAAAAGTCTAGCTTTTGAAAAGTCTGAAAAATCTGAACAAACTGTAAATGCTTAGCAACTAGAATTTAGGTAAAAAGAGTATCAAGATCTGTTTACTTGTTGTAGTTCATCTAGAGAAACTTGTGATTTTAGAAGGCTTATCAGTGGTAATTCTGGATATTCCCCTTCCCTCTTCTCTGGGGGAGTTTTGATTGTTTTGCTTCTGGGAATGCTGAGGCTGTGTTTTTTCTTTGGCATATAAGACTTCACTTTTATCAGATAAATTTCTGACTCTTGGACCCAAAAAAGAAAACCACTTTCCAAACATGAAAAACATATAGGCACTTTGTGAGGGGATTTTTCTAAGCTGCCACCCAGTGAAACAGAAGCTCATCCTGCTTGTTGCTGGCTGCTGTTCAAAGCCTTGTGCACAGCTGGGAAACTGAAATGACTTGTCAGATTCATCGTGTGGCTGGCTGGGAAAGCCTGATTCGTGGCAGAAACAAAAGATGGAGTCACTTGCAGATGAAAAGGGTAGGTGGCTAGAGGAAAAACATACAGAGTAGCAGAGATTTGTCTTACTACCCACCTCCCACCAGGTGTTGAGAAGGCGTGGGAGGGAAGCAGTAGAGTAGAAACAGTCTGGAAGATACATGCCTGCCTTCTGTGTACAGGAAGCACTTGTCATCTACCAGGTTTTAATGGTAGACAACCAGCTACCTCCTATATTCTCAAGCACTGACAAATAACGGAGTACGCTTATGCAAAGTGGCCTCCAAGAGTTGCTGATGGAGTGTTTTACCATATTTTATTTAGAAAGGATATAAAATAGTTTGAGCCCAACACTAAAACTGTAGTTAAATCTGTTTGGTTTATCATGGTGTTCTTAAGAGTTAGCTTTAAAAGTACCATTGTAATGTCTCTTGTTCTAAGCCACAGTCACCCAAGCCACCCTAGAACAGGCTGGATTGGCATATGCCCAAACAAGCATTTTATTCAGAAATTCAAGTGCAGAATCAATGTGTGTTTCTTGACATTTTCTGGAATTGCTGGTTATTTCTGAACAGTATAGCTTTATCCAATTTGATCCAATTCCCTGTGGCATTATTGTTAATCAACAAAATATATTTTTAGAGGTAAGAACTGGGTTTTTTTTTTAAAAAATACCAGGCAGGAATTCAAACTTGAATTCAGTTTTCCACTAGTAGTAATAGTGAGATTTAAATGCTGTTGTAGTTATATCCCTTTAGCAGCCAACATTTAGTAGTTTGGGTGCATAGCAGGAGAATGCAACATGTCTGTAATAATATATCTGTAATAGCAGGAAAACACACATCTCCCTTTTTCTTCAGAAGTAAGAATGCATCTATTTTCTGGACAGATGCATATTGTTTATTTTAACAGTTAGTTATATTTAGTTGATTATGTTATGATTAGTTATATTAGTTATGATTAGTTATATTCCGAGCCTAAAATATTAGTTATATTCCGAGCCTAAAATAAACATACCCAAGAATATAAATGCATTTCATGAAAACATTTTCTCTTAGAAGTTTCTCTTGCTTAATGGTGAATATTAGGTGACACTGATGTAATCATGGGATTAAGAGCAGGAGTTTGCTTGATTATATTCCATTTGATTTCATTTTTGCCCACTGCACTGCAGAGAACCAGTGGGACTTGAGTCACTCCTATCTTCTCTGTACTGGTCTTACAATGTTTATTCTAATTAATAGTAAGGCGATTCTCTGTAATAATTATTATAATAATTAGTTTGAGGGAATTCTGGGAGCCTTAGGTGAACACTGTTATTTAGAATAAGTGCTAAATTATAACATTGTAATTCAAATGTAAAATGAGATGTCCAGCCATTTTTATGAAGTCAGGGTAAGGTATTTTAGTAATAATAGTTCCTTGTACTGAATACTCTTCGTCTGTACATGATGAAAAATCTGCACATCAAAGAAGTTATCAAAGGGTGTAAACATTTGATACCTTTTACAAAAGAGCTCTTTGAAGCACACAGACTATCAAGCCCAAATTGTCCAAAGCAGTTGCTATGTTAAGTGCCTTCACATTGGGGGTTGTCTTGAGACACGTTTCAGTTGGAAGGTTCTGTTTGTTTAAAGGTACCGAACGGTACTCTGGCATAACGTGTAATAGAAGTTACCTTGTGTGATTTTTATCTATTTAATGAGAACTTCCGTGGGGAAAAGAGATTTGTTCATTTCATATTTAAATACACTTTGAGTGAATATTGTAATTTTTCATCCTGCTGAATGGTTTTCAGTCATACACTAATTTTTTCCTGTTTCAGGATCATCCCATCTGCTTCCCAAAGCAAGCATGTCAAACACGCAGTTCACTTTGTTATAATGTTTATGAAATTCAGCTTTGGTCAGATTAACAGTCCAGTTTGCAGCTTGTTTACTGTCTTTATTCTTTTGCAGTTTTGCAGTCTTACATTAACACCACAGGGCTTAGAAGGATGGCTTTCTGCTTCTTGCCCTGTATGCCTGTGACAGCCTATCTTCTGCTGTGCCTGACCTGGGGAAAATCCTCATGTTTCTAGCAAAAGGCTTTTAATTTTCCGTTATAGTTTCAGACTATCTGCTTTACTCAATAAAAAGAACCGCGGTTTTCTAAATTTCAAATGACATAACAAGTTATCTTTAGGTATCTAAAGGTAGAGCTGCTGAAGGACTAAAACTCTTAGGTGCTTTGATTAGTTAAACTAACTCCTAGGCATTTTTTCCCTAGACTGAATTAAAACTGCAGGTAAGGACCTAGGTTTCCTACCTAGTGCAAGCAGAGAGTGAGAATCTAAATCACTCATCTGCTGAGCACTTACAGCTAGCTAACAATAAAGTCTGGGCATAGGAGTGCATTAGAAATCCTGCCTTCCTCTTGAACTACATGCAGAGATGCCCAAGCTAGCCCAGGAGGAGCTAGCTCAGTTATCCAGCACACAGTAGCCACATCAGCGCTGTGTTTGGCAAATAACATATGTGGCTCCTTAGCATTATTTCCTCTTTGTCCCATAATCATTTAATGTATAAACAGTCCTGAGAAGACGGGTTAGAGTACTGGAATGAGATCCAAGGATTACAATGAGTCTGACAGTTTTAATAGAATTTCCACAGTCTGATTTCAAAGGTGTTTTCAAGTGTGCATAATTTTTCTTCTGGGAATATATATCAGTTTTACTGTATCTAAGTGCTCAGTAAATAAATAAATTCAGATTGCTAGTTGAAATGCTTTTTCTTAGATGAGAACAATGCAGAATGGTAAACATAATAAGTTGTACATTTTTAGCTGACCTAACCAGCAGGTTTTTTGACTGTAAGCTCAGTAGTTATTAGTGACTAATATCTGTCTTTGTCAGAGTACCTGATTTTGGGTTGCTCTGGGAATTTACTGATGCTATTATGAAATTCTTGCATGTGCTCTGAAATGCTGCAAGACTTTTTCAAATGTCACATACCTCCAAGACTCTGGAGCTCTTATTGACAGCAACAATTTTTGCATGAAAGCAAGGGGGAGAGATCAAGGTTGATGGTGCCTAAGAAAGAATTGATTTCCAGAGATTTATAGCTTAGTCTGTTGTACAGACACTCTTAAATTCTCAGCAAAAGAGTCCTATTTCCTATCTCCAGTAATTATACATAAATACTTACTCTAAAAGGAATTGGGAAGTATTAACGGTGAGCTATAGATCTAAATTAGGCAATTTATGTTAAATCTATACTTACCAATATACACCATTTACAGTTAGTGACAGGACCCTTTAACAAAACAAAAGAAATACTTACAAAACTATAAGAAAGAGACCTAGTAAATGCAAAACCACTTATGTAACAGATTCTTTATCATTCTGAATTGCATTCAGAATTGAAAAAAGGAGAGAGGTTATATTTATTATTTGTAGCTTCTGGTTAGGGAGACCCAAAAGACTTCCTAGTCACTCCCTTCCCCTCCAGAATGCTTTTGCCATTTATCCTCTATTGCTCAAAAGAAGAAGTACTTTCAAGTTCCTGTCTCTTAGAACAAAACGTAGATAGTACATGTTTATTTTCACTATACTTCAAAAGAGGTGATGTCTTGCTGAATCTTTACACTGAGTAATTATCTACTGATACGGCTTTGACCCAGCAGCAAGAATCAAAATCCTGAGAGCAAGGATGTAAGGCTAACGCATACCAAAGTTTCTTACTTTCTCTTCCATTGAAACACAAAGACTTACAAGTACAATCATTTATGTTAATGCTATTTTTGCATACAGTTTTATTTCTGGAAGTGTTCCAAGTTCAGGAGAGTTTAAATATTCTCTCAGCTCTTCAGTGTTGAATAATCTCTGCTCCTACTTTTGGTGCTGCTTCTTTTCTGCTTTTTCAAATTCCCTTCCAGTATCATTTTACTGTGGCTCGCTAGAAAAATACAGATTTATTATACCAACCCAGGAAGGCGAAGAACCAAGGATGCCTTTATAAATCAGTCTCTTACTGAATAAAGACATGAGTGATTTTTTTTTTCCCTTATCTGCCTTAAAAGTGGATCAGAAAACGGTGATCAAGTTTGTGAGAACCAACGTGTGTGGTATATTTTTTCCTCCTGTTGCACATTCACGTTCCAGTATTGCATGTTAATTAATGCATGTAAGGCATTTGCCCAATGCTAACTTCACAGTTCTTTGCAACAGGTTCTCTGCTTTTGTAGAGGTGCTTACTGAAGGACTTGCTGCCACCCTTCTGCAGCTCTTTCTGCTATCCTCTAGTTGAGTCCCTTTCATAGTTATAATTTGTCTGCCAAAAGACTTATCAGTTGGAAAGGCTCAAGTCAGATACTACTTCCTTTTTTGCTTGTTTTTAACCGAGTGCTGCCAGAAGAAAGAAGGGGTTAAAGCGTGGGAGGATTGCTATGAAAAAGGGTTTGGTTAGTGACACACAGGACTGCATCTCACACACCATAGTTTGTTTATTCTTCTGTAAACAGCAAAAAGAATTATCAGCATCATGGTAAGGCAAACAGCACTCTCTTTTTTCCCCTCTTTAAACCCCACCAGAAATCTTTGGGTTAATACGCAATGAATTTTTTAAAATCATATAATCAACTGATCTTCATTAGTTTTATAGAGTGTCTCTTTAACTGACAGATGCTACTGTTGACAGAAGGGGAGGGGGTAAAGATTTTAGTATATGGAAATAACTAGCTCTGGGGAAGAGGAGATGGGAGCAGGCATGCCTTTTCTGACATGCCTGTTCTTTTTTTATCAACCTCCTTTCCTAACTAACTCATGTAAGGATCTGCTCAGTTTTTATTTATGCTTCTTTGTCTTTCCTGGGATTTTCAGAAAGATTGCTGTTTATTTGATTTTACATGATTTGTTTCTTTCAGTTTTGCTGGGTTTTTTTTGGATACATCCAATACCTGTATCTCTCTGTTTGGCACCTAGGAAATAACACAGGATTTACATTTAGATCTGTGCTTTCTGAACTGATTATTTCCTTTCAAAAAAAATCAGTTAAACATGCAGGCTCAGTATTCTCATTAGTCTATATGCTGCTGCAAAATGGTCGATTTTCAGTGTACATTTGAAATAAAAATTTAGTTTTACAGGGAAAAAATAAATTGGAAGCAGGTAAGTCGTATTCTCCTGAAGACATGAACTGCTTTGCTAAAATATCCTGACTTAGTAGAAAATAGGAAATATAAATAGATTGTGGAAAAATATGACTATGAAGAAAACATATGTTTCACTTCACTCTGCTCAACAGTCTCACATTTATAGTTTCTTGGTTACTTGGGAAAGTTCCCCAATCTAGATAACTAGATAACCCTCTATACGCAGCTCAGGTAAAGTTGAAATTGTTTAAAATCCAGCTATTGCTGTTTATATCCTCTGTAAAGTGCAGCAGGCAAAGAAGTGGAAGAGGCAGGGAGTAATTTCTGTGCTAGAGTGGACTTGTTATACTTTAAGTGTATTTCTTTCTCACACTCTGAAGAGGACACTGTCAACCTGGAATCTGATACATTTTTTTTAAATGCTAAAAAAGTCCAACATGTATGTGCCAAACTCTTGGTATTTGGAAGAAGGCAGTGTGTGGGTTAAAATAATGGAAGTCGTACTTTTCATAATAGTAACCCCTCTTTTGTGGCTTTGTGAAGGGTCAGCATAAACAAGGAAAAATTATTGTAGTGAATTGAAGTAATTAAAATCTAGTTGGCTGACAGCAAGATAACTGGTCAAGTTTAGAAATTGCTTCGGTTAACTTGAAATGTAATAGCTTTTTTCCCCTCAGTGAATCACAAAAAAATTGTTTCCGGTCAAATGTTAAGTATATTTTTCCCATGCTTTTTAAATAAGAGCACAAGCAAAAGCAGCAAGCCTTTATTTCCATCTACAACTCCACCTCTCTCTCTCTGCCGGTAGTGAGGGCACTCACCTGTAGGAGAGCAGTTTGAAATCTTCTCTCTGTAGGACTTGAAACAGGGACTCAAGTGGGTTTTGTGCTTCTCAGACTTTTTTGTCTTAGCTTTTATTTGTACATCCTTCCTTCTAGTTTTTCTACTGATACTTTTACAGCACATTGTGCAAGCAATACTCCAGATGAATTTTCAGCCTAACAAAGTCTGGCATTGCTAGCATTGGATGTTTGAGTCTGTCGTTGCAGAATGCTAGAGCCTGAGGAGCAGAGGTTATTTATTTAAATGCACTTTTTGGGATATCACATGACTGCTAGAACTCCGAGGCTTTCTGTTTCTCATGGTTGTGGGAATTACAATACTGTGATTTAAAGATACCCAAAGTTACTGGCATTCCAGTATGAACTTAGAAGGGTCCTACATTACTAGAATTCTTCAAGATAGAAGAGTCTCAGAGGTTTTCATGTTACTTGAAATCCAGTCATTTATGACCTTCTAGTGAATGATGAAGGTCAAATTTACTTTTCACTAAATAGTTTCTTGCCTTTTTCCTCTCTGAAGGTGAATATATGCTAGCCAATAAATGTTTAAATTATAGAAATGTCCACAGTAGGTATTACTACCTATTAGTTACCACAAAGTTCCTAATGACTAGTAAAAATACTACTTTTTTCTATAATGTGTGCTCTAAGAAGTATTTCTGGTCATGTTCAACTGACTCAGATGAACTAATCTAAGAAAATAACATCCAATTGATTCCTTGAGACACAGCCTGAAGTTCTGATTCAACAAATCACAGTAGCTTATGCTTTCTCTCCACTGGAGACCAGCAAAGCACGTTTAATTACATTGTTAAATTAGGGGCTTGGCTGTGGCAACTTACATTAGCTAATGAGAAAAAACCCCAGCCAAAAACAGAGGAAATATTTTAATGCTAACATAAACAGGACTGAATATAAACACAAACAAGATTTACATTTCTTGGTTAAGAAGGCAGTGTTTTGCTTTCAGATTAGAACAGTGCTTTAAAGATTCACGCAGTGTACTTGAAACAGCTTCCTCCATGCTGTCCGAGAAATGGATAGGCGAGTCCTGTTTTTTTCGGTTCCCAGCACCTTTGATCAGGAATTTCTGAAACGGCTGATGTCTCAAGGGTAAGAATGCTTGAGCAGAAACACATTGGAGAAGCCTGATCTGTAGAACAAGGGTACTTCTGCCTTCCTTCTGAAAATCAAGCATTCCTGTGCTGTGCTTTGTTGGGCTGGGTCGCGCTTGGAGCCTCTTGAGAAGCTTGGTCTCTGTGCCCTCTTGCACTAGCAATACTGGCTCACCTACATTTATCTGAGTTAAAATACAAGCTCTTCAGGGCAAGTACCTGGCCTTTTATGTGTTTTGAAAGAGCTGTATATAATTAAGGTACTTTGTATGAAGAAATTACTTCAAAACAGTTTACATAGGGCAGCTATTTCAAGATCAAGAAAAAATCTTTAGCCTCGTTCCCTGAGGAAACAAGGCTTATGTGACTGGACTGGCTGGCTGTCCCTCCTCCCTTCCAACACCTTTTGAACTTGTTGGACAGTTTAAACTACATTTTAAAGGGGGAGACGTCTCAAAGATAATTAAGTTCCCATGGACTTTATGAAAATCAGCTGCTGGGAAGAGAGAAATCCAGATCCACAGTTCAAATAACTTATTTTTTTCAAGTGTAATCTAGCAAACCCAAAACTTTACTGCAAGTGTAATAATGACCGTCAGGTTGATAATGTAATCCCAACTAATTTAGAGGTGTGACAGCTGTTATGAATCCAGATATTAATATGCAGATTGACACCACAATGAAATTAAATTTCCCCTATTTTGGTATTTCACCAGTTTTTAATATGAACAGTATAAGCATCCTACTCACACTTGTGGTTATTATGAATTTTTAGAAAAAAATAGTGCTACTGATTGCTTATTGGCTTGCTTTAAGTGTTCCTGAAAAATTCATATTTTTACTTTTTTTTTTAGCTAGCAATGTTCATTAGTGTCTCCTTATCTCTTCTGTATAGTTAGTTAGTACTGGCAATACATATGTAGAATCGAGAAATTAGCTAGCAATTGGGTCGCATTACTGATGATTGTTGTTTCTGATAGGGAAATTTACAGATGGTTTTGTTATCACAAAAGCACTTCAACTGTCTGAGCTGTACGAACCCAACACAGCCCTCAATGTTCTTCTTTATTTAATGGAGTGTTCTGGTTTTACCGGTTGAAAGAAGTCAGTGAAAGGAGGGAAACAACAGATATCAAATTTTCTCATTTGCAGGTTATTTCATTATCTCAACCCCCCCCAACACCTCAGAAACTTAAGGTCAAGGTCGTGATCATAGACTTGCCTGTTTGAAGGCTGCTGAGGGAAGATCACTGGTGGTACAGTTGCTCACCAGCTGTATAGCACACCTAAGAAGGGCAGGGAAAGTCAAGGGTTCCTGTGGATTTCTGTTTGGTTGCGGTATGATAAGCCAACTCTACACATTCCACAGTTGAGGTTTTCTGTGTTTGTCATGTGTTTGGGCAAGCCTTGGTGCTGCACACCCTCTCGCTGGCGGCACGCTGGCTCTGCAGGGCTCTGCGCAGCCTCACAGCTCCTGCTCGGCGGAGTTCTAGCACAGATGCCAAATGTTACTCTGCTGATGAAGCAAAAATAACTCACTCAGTACTTTTTCACCTGGAGAAGGAAGCGACCGTGTAAAAAAGGCTCTTATTTTCTTCAATAGCTAGAGGGCCAGACAGGCCGCGGGCCGGGCTGCCCAGCCGGCTGCGGGCGGGTTGACCTGGTGTCTCTCCCGCCTCCGGAGGCGCAGGGCCTTCAGAAGCGCCCCGGTGAGCCTTGCGTGGTCCTTCCTGCTGGAGCTGTTCCACTCCATACGGGTTATTAAACGTTAATTAGAAGAGGACTAGTTTAGCATTCATTAAACATTACATACTAATTGAGCGCCCGGGGAGAGCGCCGGCACCATTAGGCCGCGGAGTCATTCTCACGCCGCACCGGCCGGGGGCAGGCGGGAGGGAGCCGCCTCGGCGTGGGGCGCCCCCCGCAGCCCGGCCGGCC